>VOQJ01014763.1:0-11922 GCA_015052665.1 Apistogramma diplotaenia
GGGAGGAAGAGTAGGGTGTTGGGGTGGGGGGGGGGGGGGGGGGGGGCACATATTGCTTTTTGGCGCTGGAACATTAGATGCTTGGAGGGAAAACTGTGGACCTGCGACAGCAGAGATATCCAGAAATGGGTTGCCAGCCTTGGCATATATCCCAGAGAATTGTGACTCAACTATAGCACTAATGTCTGGATGTCCATCCAGTCTGCTCCCGGGGGAGCAGGCCCATAAAATGCCCTTTACTACGTGCAATGTGCTCATGGCTTCTTTGATTATTTTTAGTGTAAGAAGCAAAGTGGCGCGTAAAGCATTGTAATAGAATAGATAACAATGTTGCCAGAAGACAGCACTGTGGACCAGCATGTTTATGACCCACTTTAAAGCAACATATGGTAATTAATTGCTGTTTGAGGTCAGCAACAAAACAAAGAAGTAATTCCATCTTTTAAATAATCTTAAGGTCAAAGATTCCTTTGACAGATCATTTAGTATTTTTGCAGCTCTCTGTCCTTGGCTTCTCTTACTTCCCTGTGGTGATGATGTGACCTTGCCTGAGTGTCCTGTAAGAGTCCACGGTGTGCTATTCATGAGAGGTGGAGACCTCAGTCAAGAAAAGTGAAGAGGACATCAGCAAGAGCTTTAGCTGCATGGGTCTCCTGTGCACTGTAATATGAAACACTATTCTTCGATCAGGCCTATTTTCAGCTCACACATTTTACTGGAGCAAAGCTGATCTCCCTGACATGCTCTCTGGGAGAATTTGGCAGCAGCACGCATGCGTGCATGCACACACACACACACACACACACACACACACACAGCAGACACTTGGCTGGGTTACTCAAATCAAATTGAGGCTAAATTTGACCTTTGAGGGAAAGACTTGGGTCTGCCCAGCCTATCATAATAGTATTTGCAAACATTCAGATCTGCAGACATTTTTGTAAACAGTGCTTCCCAACTTTACTACCTTTCACTTATGTCTAGACCCATTTGCTGTGTCCTTATTTCTCGGTTTATCTTCTCTGTTTGCATAGAGACAGACCAGATGTCTTTCATACATCAGGAACGTTTTAGTGAGTCTGACTCAATGTGTTGGTTGTCACACTTCTTTACAACATGATCAACCTGTGCAAGTCTTGTCAGGGCCAGACGACTTTTACATTTATGACAAATTGCGCTTTTATTTTGCTGAGCTCGCGTTGGGACGGCATTTTATGGCGGCAAGGATTGACATTTATTTTTCCGCAGTTTTCTCTGCAAATTTTCTTTCCCCGTGTCGTATATCTGTCCGTGCCTTTCCCTCTGCCCGGGGCTTTTACAGCTTTATTGCCGAAGGTGCTCGGTGGTGTTGGATTGAAGCTGACAACTGTTGGCATCACAACCATAAAGCTCATACAAAGCAGGTGTTTCTATGAATTCTTCTCCCTACGGTCCTCTCATAATTAATTTTGGTGTTCTTGTGTTATTTTCAGTTATACTGAATTCCTGAACTGGGAACTGTTCATACATATTAAGTGCTAAATCACAGTCATTACACTGATCGTTATTACACAGTGGTTGTGAACCCTATAGAGATTAAGAAAATGAAATAAATATCAGGCTGGTTTATGTACATATGGAGAGAAGATGACTCTGAATGTGAACTAAGCAGTGAGCGGGAATCCTTTTTATTTAAAGAACCAGGGAGATTTCTGGGGTCTTGCAGGACCATCTGCAAAGAGTTTTGACTTCACAAATCTACAGTCAAACAGCCTGCGCACAAACAAAGACCGCTGTTACTCTCCCAGGAGTGGTCCACAAACAAAGATCACTGCAGGAGCAAAGCACATAATTGCTCTTGGTCTGCTTTTCTTTCAATTTATGGATAAATTATCTGCCACAGTTGTATCTTGGAGAAGGTTTCCAGATGTATGCAAACAGCATGTAAGCAGTAGTATTTTGAACTATTTTTTGTTTTTGTTTGTGTGATTGTTTGGATTGATGAGATAAAAATAGAACATTTTTAAGCATGATGTCAGTATTTTTGTTTGGGCCTGTTTTGATGCATCAGGGCAGGACGGCGATCCACCATTAAAAGAGAATTCTGAATTGTACCAGCAGGACATTTGTCTGTGAACTGAATCTCAAGACAACAATCATGCAGTAAGACAACAATCATGACTTTCTACCAAACACCTGCCACAGGAGAATGAAGTTGATGATCCAGAATCGCCCAGTGGAAGTCCTGACCTCGATCCAGAAAAATGAGATGTGCCGTTCATGTGAGGAAGCCCAGATGAAGCTGTTCTCCTTTGGACGGGGTCATCCAGCATGATGTGCAGGACTGATCGGTGGTTACCAGACACTTAGCTCATGTTATTGCTGCACAGGTGGATCAGACCAGGTACTAAAAGAACCACTATGACCACTGGGGAGACTTATTAAATATTAATAATGGAGGTGAAAGTATCACTGGCCAGTTCTTCAAGAGAAAATGGCTGGTTTTATAACTGAATCCAGTTATTAGCTTTTAGCATTGTAGAACTGAAACAGCTGGGCTTCCCTTCCCCTCTGTATGTATTGTTTTGTATATTATTGTGAATGTTGTATTTATCGTCTTGCGTTCTTGCACGTGTGCACTTGGGTTGTGTGAATTGTTTTGTTTTGTGTGGCACCTTGGTCCCGGAGGAACGTTGTTTCGTTTCACTGTGTACTGTGAACACTGTCCATGGTTGAAATGACAATAAAACTTCTTGACTTGACTTGACTTTGCGCTAGCCCGTGAAAAATTGTAACAGACAAAATGATGCATTATTTAATTAAGAGAACACCTGTCAAAATAGAAGCAAATGGAAAAAAAACTGATTAGCTGCAGCCATTTTTAATTAAAGTTGTTTGTGTTGGGCTTTTTTTTTTAATATACTTATGTAACCAGGACTCTTTGGAAGCTAGTATTTATACTGATTAGTCAGTTGAATTAAATTGAATATAGACCTCCAGGGTGCAAAAGGAAATGACACAGAAAATCACAATTTGCAGAACACCCCTTAAACAAACCTGATTACAGTGTGAATGTGCTCTTTTGTGTTAGCGTTGGCTGATTGTAGGAACTCGATGTACAACTAAAAACTAAAAGCCATAAATGGAAACAAGAACAGGGCTAATAAGCTGTAGCCAGGGGGACTTCATATCAACCCGTCAACGCTTATCTATTTAAAACAAATGCTGTGCTTCTCGAGACGACAGCGCTCAGAAAGCTCTGTGGCTCCGCTGACACTTTTGCCAAATGACAGCGTCCTGCCTCTCAAACAGTTCTGACATTTACAATCAGAGCGAGTCGGGCCGAGTCGGGTTTATTTGTGTATGCCTAATCACTGCTGCAAACCCTGCAAACACAACTACATCCATGGAGAGAGAGCAATTACTGTTTAAAACTGAAAGAACGCTATTCAAGTCAGCGTGGACGTAGCTTTTAAAAACCACCAGTGGCTTTTTTTTTAAAAAATGCACTTAATCCTGTGTTTACTCAGATTGGCTTTAGTCATGCAGCGGGATACTGCTGCCTCTGTTGAACCTGTGACACATTTACTGTGAAATCACATTTCTATGTTCTCCAGATGTCTGGGACAAGCTTTTTAACACATTGTTAGCCTGCTTTATTCAATACAGCAACTGTTTTTGGGTCGGTAAGGCTATTAAGAGAAATTAGTGGCAATTAGTTGTATCATGTGTGGTGCAAGAAGGGTTAAATTCACATGAGCACACTGAGTCGTTCTCCCCCGACTCATTCTCTGGTTTGGCTTGTTTTAGGTTTGCCCCTTTCTTGTCCTTTAATTGCCCAGTTTTCTCTATTATTCACTTACTTTATTTATTTATTTAAGGGCACACAGCACCCCATGCTGAGGTATGCCAAGTTTTCAGCTAATAGCTCTTTTGGAATCACCTTGTGTGTCCAAAAGTATTATTTTAAGCCTGCCAAAACTGTATGTAGTCACAAAGTGCAAAAATACAATTTAAAATTGTTTCTGTTATGTGTAGATACAACACTGCTTCATGCCTCGAGTTAGGTGCTTTTGTTGTGCTCGAATGCTTTGTGGGTCAGTGTTAAGTTACTTAATAAACAACAACCAAAAAAATGGAAATGAAAATGCATTTTAATAAAATAGACAACGTCCAGAGAAAAACTTTGAAAGACCTTCAGAAAGCAGATCGCCGTAACACTTTAACAGCCGTGATTCACAAGGCTGGAAGCATCATTGGTCAGAAGTTGGAGGTGTTTGAGTCAGTGAGAGACAGGAGGTCACTGAGCAAACTGCTCTCCATCATGGATTACCAATCTCAGCCGCTCCACTCCACACTGCTGAGGCTCAACAGCTGCTTCTCCCTCAAACCTCCCAAAGAAAGAAATCATTCCTGCTATAAAGCTGTGTAACAACTCTTTTCTCTGTGACAGCTGAACACACACACACACACACTTTCTATTATTCCCTTTCAAATGTCACAAATTTAACACATTAAAAAGATTCAAATAGACGTGAGTGCAAATGTTAAAATAATTATCCCAATCACGCATACCTCGGTGACTTTAATTTTAATATAGTCATAGAGCAGATAACATCATGCAGACTCATGATGGAATCACTCCAACGAGTCGCCTCTGAGGGAGAAAATCACTGACTAATATTATCACACTCTTGTAGCTTCATACTTGGGTCCATATTTAGGGCAGAGCTGATGGAGGGCATATGTACTGAGAAAAGATTTTAAAATTATCACTGCGTGGCACTGAAGCAGCACTTCAGATTTAATTTTAATCTCCTCAATTCAAAGGAGCCAACTGACAAGCTGCTGCACACAAAGACTTCACTGCCCCCTTGTGTCTGATTAAATCCAGGCGTGGACTGGATCTTAATCACTGTATTCGTTAGAGAGTGACATAGAGATTACTTGTTTTTGGGGTGTTTTTTTTATAAATCTCAGAATAGCTTACTAAAAGCATCTGAATGATCAACCTGCACTCAGCTTCCAGCCTGCTGATCCCATCTGATGCACCTACTGTAGCTGTAAAAACAAATTCAGGCTCACACAGCATCTGCTGGCCTAAGAAATTAATTTGGCTTGATATTTTGCACCCGCATTTGGCTGGGCATGCCCATTTCTACATTATACCAGCAAAACTCTGTCTCATGTGGCCAAATGTTCAAGACAGCAGGTAATTTGTGCCTTGGTCTTTGGCGTGACAGTGCACAGTGTGTCTGTTTTCTACCACTTATTGCTTTTCATGCTAATTTGAATAGAAAAAATGAAAAACGTGTTTGGGCACTTGTGTCGCGTCTCTGATGAATGTTGCTGCAGCTGGTTTGGTTTCGGTTTGAATTCTGCATAAATAGTGTCATTGTTTGCTGTCGTTTTGATGCAGTTAAGTGTCTCCTGAGTAAGACAGCATGAATTAGAGCTTTCTTCTTCCTGCTTCTCCTCTGTGTTTATTACACTAGATGGCAGTGTCATTCAGCTTGCATGTGCAGAGAGCTGTTTCAGTGTTTGTGGTTTTAAAATATAAGATCTTTGCTTAGTGATTTTAATTACAAGGCAAAATAAATGTTCAGGGTTTTTTTTGCACACTTAGTTTCCTTCAGCCTTGCAGCTGCACCCTCCCATCACCTCCGTGACCTTTATAGAAAATGGATTCTGTATGAGTCGGTGATAATGGAACATTTCTGAGCCTTAAATATGATAATCACATCAGTGTGATTTTTTGTTTGTCCTGAAAAAACCTGATGTATCGAATGAGACACGTTCATTCAGCGCAATGAGCAATAAATTGCATGAAAATGCAGAATGAAGCAAAAACCTGAAAGCTCATATATGCTAATTTACATGATTTTTTGTAATTCATAAGAAGGTTTAATAAACACTCCAGTTTAAAAATGTTGAATTTATTTAATTGTTCTGGCTTTTCAGGGTTAAATCTGTCATAAATCCTGCCTCACTCTTAAGAACCAGAAAGTCCTGATGTGCCAGTACATAATAAAAACACGGCGATGTTGGACTGCTTGAACTCCGCCCTTCACTTCCCCTGCCAAGCATGTGGTGTGGTTTAATATGATGGAATAATATGATAGGTGCTGACCTTCCACACAGTGACAGTGCATGAAAAGTCCAGCTTTTTATATTCATATATGTATATAAGTGTTAATTTCTCTGTATTATGATTCTGGCTTACAGTTACTCAACATTAGGAGTATATATAAATACTATGGGCATTTTTATAGTCAGCCTATCTATCTATCTATCTATCTATCTATCTATCTATCTATCTATCTATCTATCTATCTATCTATCTATCTATCTATCTATCTATCTATCTATCTATCTATCTATCTGTGATGCTTAATCTACAGGAGTTAGTGAATGTTTATTTTTTCAAATTAAAACCCACTGCAGATGATTATCACCCACTAGGGATTTGACGGCGTCAGTGGGCCCAAAGCCAAAGGGCTTGCTCACACAGTCACAATCTTCCTGGACAGATTTGTCCAACAAACCCAGTCTTGGGTCATGTCACAGGTCCCACACCAGCACCCTGGACTCAGTCAAAATAAAACCCTCAGTCAAAACCCTTTGAAATGGCAACCAAACTGGTCAAGTTATCTAACTCCATTACATAGGTTATTTTTATTTCTGTCTGGATGGGGAAGAACTACTCTCCAAGGAGCGCTTGGCTTTGGTAACCCATGATGCATATATCGTGTGGGTGTGGGATCTGCAGTTTACTGCTGCGGGCCTGAGTAAATAGCACAGCCATTCCTGGCATTGCTGTGAATGATGGAGGAAGGAAATGTCTGTAATCAGGATAACTTCACTGTTTCCCATAGCTGAGTCAGGAAGTAAATCAGCTGCAGGGAGATGACAGTAGATGAATAGAGGCAGCATATCCTGATGGACACAAAAAAGTGAGGTTTTCAATAAACTTTTGGTTTTGCTGTAATTTTTATATTTTATTTCTCCCGTGTATATTTTTATATTTCCACTGAGATGAGATATGTTTATCTCACCTTTTACTGCCTTCACTGTACAGACTCCATTATACATTGTTCATCTGAGAAAACACTGTATATTTTATATGTTTGGCATTTATAGAGTGTTTAATGCCTCCCTTGTGGTCTGCACTGTGTTCTTGCACTCCCTGTCTCCCTGGAGTCCGGGGCCACGGTTCCACTGTTGTTCTTACCTGACAGAACATTTGTGTCAAGTTCAGGAAGAAAATGTTCAGGCAGCAGCTGAGAGCAGGATGATTTCTTTCCTGTATCGGGGCAACAAACAAATTTATACCATGTAGTCAGGTATCAATGAGTCCTTCTTTATATGTTTATATGTCTTTATGTTTCTTTATATGTTTTCCAGCTCTTTCCATAGGTAAAGGTTGACAAGAAACATTTGTAAACTTAACTCACAGTCTTCATTCCATTTCAAGCCCCATCAATTGATTCTGAAGATCCATCCATCCATCCATCCATCCATCCATCCATCCATCCATCCATCCATCCATCCATCCATCCATCCATCCATCCATCTCCCCAGCAACACTTACTTCCTGGACAATCTTGAAACATTACCAGACCAGATGAGATTCTGGGTCTGCCTGGGCCCAGTTGGGCGTGCCTGAAAAGCCTCTAAATTGAGGTACCCAAGAGGCTTCTAACCAGATGCTTGAACCACCCCAACTGGCTCCTTGCAATTACAAAGGAGCCATGTGAGACAAAAAGAATCCTGAGGTGTGCTGAGCGAGTCTGAATCGGCATCAGTTTCAGGTAATCGATGAGTGTAAATGTAAATGTTTAAAGTGGTATTGTCCTGCTGCATCAGTTTTTAGCATTTTTTTAACAGTACAGTGACAGTTGAAGATGTTTCCAGACACGATTTTATTTGCACAGCAAAATCCTGATATGTGATACTACTGTAAGTGAGAGCAGAGGCGTTTAGCTTCCACTCAGGCATGGAAAACTTACGTGAGCCTGTTGCTTTTAGAGTAACGACTTTTTTACACTTCAGAAATCATGTTTACTGGTTACACGTCACACTAAAGTCGACTGAGGTCAGGTTTCTCTGAATGTAATTCCATTAAAAACCACATACATCAAAATGTATTATGAAGATTACTCTGTAACTGACATAAAGTGGGAAGTTTTCCCTTTAATCATGAGTTGCTCCATGTTTGTGACTACTTCATAGGATACAGCATAGTTTATCAGTCTCATTAAGAGATTAATTAGCTTTTAATAATTATTTTACAATTATTTTGTAGCTTCTAAACAAGTTTAAACACATCAGCCACAGAGAGTACGGTATCGCTGTCACGTCCACTACAAAAACACAACGTCCTTTTCTGATTCTCAAAACAACACCACAGGCTGCGGCATGCCAGCAGGCAAATGGGAGGCTATTTTTGTCTGTGGGCGACCCCTAACCGACCCCCTGCCAAGCTCACTGCTGGCTGGCTTTAACTAGGAGAAGAAAGGGGAGGGCTCAGGATATGTGGAGCAGCCACTGGAGGGTTAATTAGACTGGAAAAGTTATGCTTGTTGAAATCAGGGAATGTTGGTGAGGAAGTGTGAGCTGTTTAGCTTTTTGCTTTATGTTCAGATCGCGGGGACCGAAAATATTTCACCCACCCCCTCATTCAGCGGCTTTTTGTGGCTATACGCGCAGCTATTTTTAGCAGCACAGGCTGTTCCTGCTTTATAGCGCTGATTTAATCGCTGGATAATGTGGTGTGTTTGTTCACGGTGAGGTTTTTGAGATGTACTGCACTGAAGCATTTCCTGGTATAATTCTTTGGATTACTCATTCAACATTTTTTCAGTGGTGTGATTTTTTTTGTTTTTTTTTACCACAATTTACCACATCCACATGTCAAAACAATAGTTAGCTGGCTACACAAAGATGCACATTATGAAATTGCTACAGGGGATCAGTGTAAACAAAGAAACCTCCTTCTCCCTGGCCACCTCCTCCAGCTCATCCGGGAGGACGCCGAGGTGTTCCCAAGCCAGCCGAGAGATATAATCTCTCCAGCACGTCCTGACCCAGGGTCTTCTCTGTGTAGGACATGTATGAAACACCTCAACTAGGAGGCATCCTATTGAGATGTCTGACCCTCTTCAACTGGCTCCTTCTGATGTGGAGGAGTAGCAGCTCTACTGAGTCCCTCCTGAATGACTATCTCCAAGGCAGGGCCCAGTCATCCTTCACAGGAAGTTCATTTCCTCCAAATTTAAGCAATGTCTGTTATGTGCATCATTGCATTGTGTCATATTTGTGCTGGTGTCCAGTATTTGGATATTTTCATATTCCCCCAGAAACAGGATGCACCTTTAATTTGTAAAATGTACAGATTTTATTAGCTGATTGATTTATTGTTGATTATATTAATTTAAAAAAAGGAAAAGGTTTTCACAATTAAGATAAAAAGGACTTCATCTTCAAGATAAGCAGAGAAAACTTAATACAGTAATAATTAGGGGTGACAATCTGGGTGTAACGTCACAATATGACATATAAGTGTCTTAGTTATAAAGTAGTTACTCTGGTAAGTCAAATTCTTGGAGAAATCTGTTTGCATGCTTGTTGTAATAAAAATTTGCTGCCAAATGCTCATAATCATATCTGAGAGGAAGCACTATGACGTCACCCTCTGGTTAGTGAGGTCCTGGTACTGTATGAAGCCTTGTGATGAGCATTTTTGCCACATCTGATGTTTTGAAACTGGATGTAATGACAAAGTAGCTTTGGTAACCTCTTGCTCATATCCTCAATCTTTCTTTCTGACTCTCAGAATGACCATCATTTATAAAATAGCTTAATGTTCTCCTCAACATGACTTGAAACTAGCGATCGAGTCTGTAAAGTCATCAGTGAAGTGTTTACTGAGGTCACAGAGTGGGTTGTTTTCCCATAGACGTCTGTGTGTGTGTGTGTGTGTGTGTGTGTGTGTGTGTGTGTGTGTGTGTGTGTGTGTGTGTGTGTGTGTGTAGGTGTGTGTGTGTAAACAAAGGCTATGGCCCACAGCAGGCTGTGAGAAAAAAAATGCAAGTTTAAGGCACTTTGCATGCAAATGCAGCTCTTTAGGGGATGTGGAAATATTAGTTTAGTAGTTGTACCTGTAGCTGGTATGACTGCATTTGTTTTGTCCTGTTCGTGATGCAGTGACCTCAGAAGATAAACTGGTGAATCTGTGAGGTTTAATCATTTAATTGTTTATGTGAGTCTAAAAGATTAGCCATGAAAGAACTCTATGGGTATTTTTGCAGTGTTTCTTCTGTCTGATGCTGCGACTGACTCAGTTATGCTGTCTGGCTGGATCACACCATTGTGTTCGAGTCATAGTTCTTAGTCAATTTCAAGTCTTCTTGGGTGTCGTAGAAAAACACACATTTGGTGTGCATGTGTCTGCATTACTTGTTGTAAATGCTGAATGATAATCAATCGTGGTCTTTATCTTCCACAGTAAAAACGTGGGAAGGAATGTAAGTGTCTCATTCCTCCTGTTAATGTATTTCTTCTGCAGGGGCAAATGGTGTTCGGATGGTATGTGTACTGTGCAATGAAATGTAATTAGTCTGCAGCTGTGCGTATGTTTACTTTTTGGTAAATGTCAGCAAATGCTGTTTCTGTGATGATGCTAATGTGGCCCAAGCTATCGCAGGCCTGCCTTTTTTTAGGCTCTTATGGCCGCTGCGTGCAGCACGGCTTCAAAGAAGCTGCGAGCCTGCAGGGATTTCCCTCTGGCTTTCCCACCATCTGCACAGTGGTTGCATGGGATGTGACAGTGGTGGGTGCTTTGGTGGCTCCCCTGTGAAAATGAATATCCAGTGTGACTGCATCCTCCTCAGCACATGCTGTCCATCTCATCACCATTTTGGAATATGCATGCTGGCTGGTGTTCAGTGAGCATACAAAGCATTTTTACTTGCATCCTATAACCGAAGCACATTCTTGGTTTATTGTCTTGGACTTAGCTTAAATCCAGGTGTAATTTGATACACCTGTTGCAGAGATAAAACTGTGGCAGACACACAGACTTTTCACTTCCTTGATAAATAAGTCTCCGGCTTGAAATGTCAGTGTTTCATAACCCCGCAATCAGTCATCAACGTCCCCACATCTGATACTTTGAGATCGAGTTTGATTAACAGATTCATCCTTTGCTTAAACTGAACATCTGTCTTTAGTGCAGCAGCACATGCTGAACAATGTGTTCGCTAAACTCAGATCAATCTCTTTCAGGCTGACCACTCGGCTCCCAGCAGGGTCAGAATGAAGAGTGTGTTTTGGAAGGATCTGTCTGCTGTGCATACCTGCACCCAGATTACCTCTAATGTGCTTCTTGTCCCGACCTTCTGTGGGATTCTTCCTGGACCAGCCCCAATGAAGATCCACAAAGAATATGAAGCTGACTGTGTTTTATGTGAAACAGCTATGCAAGCTGAAAGGACTTGTATGGCTCACTCCCTTGTTACAATACACCTGAACTTGATTAGCATGAACGTCAGCAGAAACCATCAGAAAGTGCTTCATTTTGAGAGTGTTTTGACCTTTAGTTTCTTTTTTCCACCCCCTCTTGAGTGAAGGAAGTTAAATTCTATGCGTTTGCCATAAAATGTGGTCTAACCCTGACTCTGTGCTGTCAGGAGCTGAGCGTGATCTGGTGAATCTAAATATTCGTGTTTGCATGAAGCCTCAGACAGGAGCTGGATTTAATGAGTGCTTTGATGTTAAAAGTAGCTTCATGTGAGAAAAGGCAGTGTGGATTTTGGCTCTGAGAAGTCATCTGGCGAGGAGGGTCACGAGTGTAATGAGATTGTCAGGATTCCTGCGATGAGTTGCACTGCACTTTCTCACCAGGAGATTATAACAGCACAGCATCATAAACGATCTGATACA
>VOQJ01014769.1:9585-33170 GCA_015052665.1 Apistogramma diplotaenia
AAACTGAAGAAAGAAGCGGCGGGCCAAGAGAACAAAGTTAAATGAAAAAAAAAAAAACGTCATCGAACTCTTAATGAGTCCACTTCATATTACATAACAGACAAGGCCTGAACACACAACGCTAAGGCAAGACTTCACTAAGCCCTGCGAGAAGCACAAACACACCAACAGCACTTACCCACGGGAGTCAGTCGAATCAGTGCGCTAGCATGTTATGAAGACAAACACCATGACATTTCACCTCATGACACATCTGATCTTCCTAAAAATACTCCACCGTGTGAAGCTCATTTCTGAACACTTTGTGCTGCTTGAAACCAGATGAGTTTTGTCTGATGTATGCAAAGCTTTTTCCCCCCAATGTGACTCATTCAAATTCCCAAAGACAGCCCGCACTTACACTCAAACTAAAAAACTTAACTTGCTGTTACAAGACAAGTGGAAATATTTACCACCACCAGTCTCGAAATCCAACATCGTGTTTCTCCTAGGATACAGGAACCGACAACTCTGCATGAAAACTAGGGAAACAATGAAGGCTGCATGTCTGCAATGACAAAGCCAGTCTGTACAGCAAATTAGAGCAGCTGCAAAAAGTATAAACAGGAACCTTCAGCCATGCCCACTCGTGCATGACTCCCTGTGTCTTAGAGAAGGATTCAGAATCAAGTGAATGTGAAAGTCCTCACCTGTAGTATCTGGACTGCAGGTAAGTGGAGCAGACAGCCTTGGAGACGTGGCTGGCTGAGCCAAAGTCAATGACTTTGACTCTGTAGGGCTGCCTGGCGGGGTCTACCAGCATGATGTTCTCCGGCTTCAGGTCAGCGTGGATCAAACCCAAAGACTTCAGCTTCTTTAGGGCTGTTGCCACCTGCCGAAATAAACAGATGATGATTCACCATGGTGCTCTGTATGAAAATGAATGGGTGCCAAGTCTAAAAGCATCATCTTTTGCACACCCGTGTCTGTCGGCTCGTGGTCCTAAATGTTTGTGTGTCTATGCCGGAAAAGCCATTTTACCTGCTGCAGGATGGGCCTGATGATTTTGAGTGGCAGTGGGCTGAACTTGTTCTGTTTCAGAAAGTCATAGAGGTTTTGCTCCAGCATCTCAAACACCAGGCAGGTGTGGCTGCGGTGCTGGAAGCACTCCAAAGCACGCACCACATTGTGCTCCTCTGCGTTCTCACTGCTCAGCCGGGCCAGGATCTCAACCTTGAACAAAGGGAAAAGGACACAGGCTCAGACCACCAGCTGTACAAAGATACCAACTGCAGTGTTTGTTATTCTGTGTAGAAAATGTAGTCAACACACTGACAACACAATTTTTTACCTCAATCTGTCCCTGGCGTGCATAGGATGGGTGGTTCTTCAGTATTTTAACAGCCACCACTTCATTTGTTCCCCTCTTCCAGCACTTTACCACCTGGCCAAAGGTGCCACGACCCAGGAACTCCAGAACCTCGTAGCTGTTCTTCTGGGAACACAGAACCTCATGCTGAACCAGCTGGTAGTCACCATCTCCTGATCCAGCTCTAGTCACCGTAGCTCCCGCCACTGCCTCGTTACTGCCATTTGGCCTGATTTCAGTCCCGTCCACCCTGATTCCAATGCCTGTCACACCTTCGACCCTGTTGTGTTGAGCGGGCAGTATCCCTCCGCCCCCTGCTCGGACAGTGTCTGCATTGTTCCCAGTGCTGGTTTGCAACATGGCCACAGGAGGAGGAAGTGAAGGTAGAGCAGATACCTCCTCCACTATCTGCATGGTTCCGATACAGTCGTTTCCCCGCAGTTGTTCTCCACTTTCGCCGGTCTTCTGCTCACATCTCTGAATGGCACCTGGGTCTGAAAGTTTGGTGTATCTTCCTGGCCTCTGTACTCTTCTGTTTCTATACCCGTCCTCTTGCGCTCTGATACAGGCCCTGCTAAGCAGCCCACAGTCCAGGCCTACTCCTACTCCTGTTGGAGTACCACCACTGTCCCTGTGAAGCCTCACTTCCTGTTGGCCTCTCTTATAGTAAACAGACTGCTGATCCTGGATCAGAGCTTGACCTTCTCCTAGGCGCTCGTCTCTCTGTATTCCTGCAGTTTGCAGTGCCCACAGCTCCTCTTCTCCGAGCTGTATTCCCGTGTGCAGTGTCCCTGAATCAGCCCTGGCTGAGGATGGGATAACGTTGTTGGGATATGCAATACCGTAGTTGATTCCGATCACATAGGTTTTGAGTGGTGGTCGGTGCTGAAAGGCTCTGCTGGTGTTATTACTGCGGTGGGCTTCACCTGTGTGTCTGCTGGTACCACTGCTGCTGGTTCCTAAGGCACTTGTTTGAGCTGAGTGCATCTGTGATGGGTAGACCAAGACTTGTGAGGCCATACCTAAAGCCCAGAGATAGAAAACACAAGTTAGGTGGATCACACAAGGCAGAGCAAACCACACACACAGCTTTTTAACCTAAATACCACATTCAGGAAAGTAAAGAGATTAGAAATACCATTGCACCATTATCTGGAGACAAGATTTCAAACCAAAAAAAGTAATTAAAGTATGTCAAAGCAAATACAAACTTGAGCCATCATGTCACCATCATCAGAAAGCTCTACTGAAACAGGAGATGGGGGAAGCCCGCTGCATCTCTGGCCTGTCTCTGCAAGCTATACTGGAGGTTCAGTTTCACACAAAGTACAACCACATTACAAGCAGTACTGGAGGGGGGAAATAATCTACCATGAGACATGATGTGCTCTGTCACAGTGACACTTTACATATATGGCCACGACACTAATGTGACAGTGCTAAATGTGATTGACACCAGACCAAAATTATAAGTAACACCCTCTAAGTGAGGACACTGAAATGCAGCAGCTTCAACTTCACTTTAGTTCAAAGGATCTAACAATGAAGGCACACTTCACTCCTAAATTCTGGAAACATTATTCCAAAATGTGCATTCAAACAACCTACCTGACCTCAGTCTCACCTTTACATTCTGTTACTTTGTGGTTGCAAAAATAAGAATGAAAACTCAAGACTGAAAGAACATTTTGGCTGCACACCAGTTGCTGTAGATTAGCTACAGCATGCTAGCATGGTTAGCAATGAATGTGGCACACTAGGGTGTGTCGTGATGTGTATTGACAGTATTTAAGAATAAATATTCATTTATGCACATTTATTGCAAACTGTTCTTTTAAATGCTTTTGTTTGGTTACAGTTGAACTCTCACCACCTTCATCCACTTTTGAGTTTCATTTGCCAAAAAACTAATAGCAACATTGTAGCCAGACTCTTCCTCTGGGCTGTGTTCAGGCTTTATAAGGTCTGTTCAGATCAGGTGAGCAGGAAACAGTGGAATAAGCAGAGGGCCTCAGCATACAGGGTGGGGCTGAAATCTCCCAGGTAAGCCTACTACAGCTTTACCCGTTTCCATATAAAAGCAAACTCTTCATTTTCTTCTTTATTTTGCTTTTCTCTTCAATACCAAAAAAAGTAGCTAAACTGAGCTCCCAAATCTGAGAACGGACGTTTTAGATCAGCGATGCCCATCTGTCCCACAAAATAGTTAAATCATTAACTGGAGTGGACACATTAGGCAGAATTATTAATTATTTAGACCTTGATGAAGTACTGCTAGCATTATTCACCTCTCCCTGGAAGTTAAGTACACAAAAAGGGAAACTGATTATGAAGCCACACAAGTATTGTTCATTTAGCTGATAACACCAAGTGGGTTATGTCCAGAAAACAGTGTCAGGCATGATGTAACATACATGTTTTACATCATATTTTCTAATGCCACACACACTACTTTAAACTAGTTGCCTTTATTTAGTTTTCCCTGTAAATTTCCTCTCACTGCACAAGTCTATACACCATAACAACAGGCAGAGGCAAAGACTGTAGCCACACTTCCTGAATGCCTGCCTTTGGCTGGGTTACATTTGCACTCAGTTGATTTCAGTCTCAAGGCTTAATCACACATTACACACTCATGAAGCCAGTTGCGTTAAGCACAAAATTTCTTTCCAAGTACCAACGTTCAGAGAAGCACAGGCTCAGACAAGCAGAGAGGTGTGCCTCAAAGTCAACATTACAATAAAACACACCTCTCATGACAAGTAGGGCTGGTGAGTTTCACAAGGCAAAGCGCTGATGGACAGTAACAGTCACGGCCAGGCTTCTCTCTCGATATAGATCTGTATTCAGCTCTGTTAGCAACAAAACAATATTACTCAGAGCTAAACTGAACAAAGTGGCAAATAGCTGTGGAGAGCAGCTATAATTAAAATTCCTGCAGCCATCATTGTAGTCTAAAAACAAACCCGTATTTTTCCACTGCTTCTCCCCACCGCTGCTTTTCTTCATTCAGCAGCAGCAAACTTAACAAACACTGAAAACAACTTGATGGCGTCACAGCAGAAAAGGGAAAAACACCATATGGCTCATGCAAACATTTCCCCCTTCCTGCGTTTGCCAATATGTCATTCCAGTCTCTGGGGGCCACTGACAGTCGCTGCTGCTGTGCCCTCTCACTGCCAGGCCTAGGTAGCCCGATATCCCCACGGGATGACGAGATCTAAGCCTGAAATAGAGAACCACGACACACAAGTGTTTGCGTGTCTGTACGTGCGCACAGGCCCAGCTAGCGTCCTTTTACAACACCCACAATTTGTTACTGATCAATCTAGGGAGGCGAGTTAAACCCACGGGCGGGGGGGAGTGTGCCTGGCCGTGTGTACGTGTTTGGGGGGGATGGGCAACACCATCCGAGACACCTGTTGGAACTTATAAAGTGTCAGGCAGCAAAATAATTTATTCAAACTTACTGAAAAATACACGTGAAACCGTAAACTGCCGTAAAATACTCATTAAGCGACAATAATGTGTCAAATAAATTCGACTTTAATGCGCATAACTTTTTCCAAGTTAGCACAAGTTAACAAAATGCATAGCTAAAGTTACTTAAAAACGAACACACATCAGAACCATACATCTGAATAACCTGTATCTGCCGTGGCTCTAATTAATTAAGTTTAATCGCTAACTCTTCTCTGTTACAGGGGACAAACTGAAGTTAGCAGCTGTTAGCAAACAAGCTAGCCGTGAGCGAGGTCCTGTCAACGTTCACGGGATATATCAAACGAACACCAGCGCAGCACACAAAGTCTACTTCACAGCTCGTCCCGTCGGGTAAGGTGACGTACCTTCAACAAAACCAGTAAATCGTATCACCCAGGGTGTGAAAGCTCGGGCTAGCAACGAGGACCCGCACCACAGTCGATTCCTGCAACGGTGCTACTCCTGCTGCTGCTGCCATCTTGTTCAACGACGAGGACACACCGAGCGACTTTTCGCACATTTGAAGCACTAAATAACGTAAATAACTAGCTATTACGAAAGCCCGACGTGACCCATGGTTTCCACAGCCGTCTCGGGTTTCGCCGAACGTCGCTCCCGTGCCTGTTCAGGACGAGGAATCCGTGTTTCTAAACTTTTGCATGTTAATACGCCCCGTCCCCGACGGAGATCGCTGCTGGCGGGCGGCTAGCTGTTGCTGCTGGTTCGGTAGCTTGTTGCTTCTCCGCATGTGTGGAATGCTGGGGAGGGCGGAGGGAGGGGAGGATAATAACAGCGCTGTCTCCGTGTAATACTGACACCGATCAAACACATTTGACATTTCCACGTCACAATTAAAACTCCTTTTTTTTTTAAATATTCTCTTGATTCGATCATCCTTTATTACAGTAATATACACTTGTGTCTAATCGCACACAAAGATGCCTTTTAAGTTTATTAAACCCTCACACACATCACACCCATGTGATTACTACAAATGTTTATATTGCTCTTTCTAGCGCTCTGCGCTGGCATGCTGCCTGTTTCTGAATAAAACAGTTTCTACCTGAACTACGACAAAGAAAGAATGTAATAATAATAATACACCAGCACAGGAATACTGGTTGCTTCTGGTCTGTGGTCCTGTATTAAAGTTGCCTTTTGTGTTGGCATGTGAGCGACTGAAACTTCTGTATGGAGCTGTTTTTGCATGTTTTTGGTTAACCAAACGGAACAGGTTAGCAGTGGAAACTAGATTTCAATGATAAACAATAAATGGTGTTTAATTTGTGGATTAAATGTATGTCCAGATGTTTTTTTTGCTGCTGAAATGAATCTGATGGGAGAGACACAAACGTGCACAGGTACGCCGATACAGAACTTCATACTTGTAATCAATACTTGCAGCTGTGCATATTATTTCACAATATTTTGACCTTTAGCTGCTAATATGTCATATTAATACATATTATTACATATATTAGGTACGCTTGTTCAAATGCAAATATCTAAGCCAAGCAGCTCACATGACAGCAGCTCAGTGCATTTAGGTATGAAGACGACCTGCTGAAGTTCGAACAGAGCATCAGAATGGAGGAGAAAGGTGCTTTAAGTGACCTTGTTGTTGGTGTCAGACAGGCTAGTCTGAGTATGTCAGAAACTGCTGATGTACTGGGATTTTCCCAGGACTTCAGGTTTTAGAGAATGGTCCTAAAAAGGGAAAATATCCAGTGGGCGGTAGTTCTCTCTGTGAAAATCCCTTGTTGATGCCAGAGGTCAGAGGAGAGTGGCCAGCCTGCTTGGAGCTGATAGGAAGGCAACAGGAACTCAAATAACCGAGGTATGCAGAAGAGCATCTCTGAACACACAGCAGGTCAGACCTTGAAGCAGGTGGGTTACAGCAGCAGGAGACCCCACTGGTGTGAGCAACATAAAGTCATGGATGCATCCTGCTTTGTGTCAGTGCTTCAGCCTGGTGGGGGCTGTGTAATAGTGTGGGGGGGGATATTTCCTTGGCACACGCCTGAGTATTGTTGCTGACCATGTCTGTCCTTTTATGACCACAACATAACATCATCTGATGACTGTTTCCAACAAGTTAACGTAACGTCACAAAACTCAAGTCACCTCAAACTGGTTTCTTTAACAAGCTGCTGTGTGGGATGCACCATCGACTAATAGAGGAAGTGGCTGACATTAAGTAATCCTACCAGTGGCTAGAAAAAACTGGCCTAGAGGACAGCACAGAGGCTCTGATCATGGCAGCAGAAGAACAGGCCCTGGGCACCACATCCACAGAGGCAGGACTCTCCCACAGCTGACGGGACCCGAGCTGTGGACTGTGCAAAGCTGGAAGGAACGCATGAAAATGAAGAAGTACCAGAAGCTGAAAGAACAGATGATGTTGGACACCTACCCTGTGATGCTCTGTTAGGCCTTTACTGCAGCACCAGGCCGGGGACTTTAGTTAAATCTTAATGCCTTAAATGAAAGCTAAAAACATACGGACCTTACTCTATGTGACTATAGTAGTCTCCACTCTAGTGCACAAAATGGCAGGCAGACTGTGATAATGTAATGTAACCAAATCAGCTTTTGGATTAGGGAAACAGACCTCAGTGCAGTTCAGGACAGGACATGTCAGCGTTACAACACGTCGAATTAAAGCGCAACAGCTCTTTCAACATAAGAACTCAGTCACTTCTAAACCCGAGTGAAGTCAGGAACCTTCTTCAAAGTTTATTTCGCTTGTCGCCAAGAAACGTGAACTCAAACAGATGCTGTTTTGAAGTACAACACAGCCTTTGGTTGTAAAGTAGCTGCTTATTTACTGCACTAACAGCCTCCTGGTTGTTTTTAAATTGGAATTCTGGCGCCACCTACCGGCTCACATGTGTGTTGCATATAAACACCCTGCCCAGATCCAGGCCTCGAGGGCCGGTGTCCTGCAGCAGGGTTGCATCCAAAAGCTGCAGGACACCGGCCCTCGAGGCCTGGGTTTGGGCATCCCTGCTATAAGTGGATGCTCCTAAGTGAAGGCACTATATCACTGTTGGAGCTCATCATAAGAGCACAAATATACAAAAAACCTCTTTATTTCAATCAAAGTGTGTTTGATGAAGAAAACATGTCCCAGTTTCATCTTTGTAGGCTTTTTTGATGTCTCAGGGCACCGAATGCAGACGGGATTTAAAACACACACAGACAGACAGACACAGACGTGTGGGACATAACGCTTTATTGTCAGCTTCAGTGAACATTCAGTGTAGTCAATGTGATCAGTCAGTGTTATTCATTTGGGGAATGGCTGACGTCAATCTGCCTGAAGGAGTGAAACAGTGTTAGAAGCAGCGCCGTGTAAAATGTACATGAGAAAAGCCGAACCCCAAAGAAAAGTGCTCGTTAAAAGGAAATGTTCCGTCTTCTTAAAAACCATCAGAAATCAAAAGTAAACATTTAAATTAACAGTTCAAGTTGGTCCACAACACGGGTCCCTTAGTAAAACGTACAGTACAACTCATTATTCAGGTTATTCTACTTGAATCCAACATCCTGGAAACTTATTTTTGTGCATACAGTGGATACAAAAAGCCTGCACACTGGTATTTCTGACAGATAATATGATCTTTTTCTTTTTTCTCTGGAGATTAAAGCACACGGGACAGTTTTTATAAGTCTGTCCTCTGGAGAAAGAGCTGCTTCTGGTTTATCCTTTAGGGAAAAATGATTTCCTTTGTTGCCAAGAATTTGTTTAGAGAATCAATGAGGCTTTGTCGTATGTGTGTTTCTGTATAAAGTTCCTGCCCAACTGTCTGAAATATACCCACGAACTGATGAGCATGAAGGTGCACAGTCTTTGTATCCACAGTATTGTCCTTCAGCTCCAGCAGCATGCAGCCATTTGTTGCCTTGCTCATTGTTTGACTTGTGTGAGCTACACAACTGCTTATTAAACAGTGACACAAGCAGCAGGTTTAAAAACTAGGCTTTCACTAAAGGTTGGTAACATCAGACAGGAAGCAGCTCTCTGCCAGTATTTCAGAAGAGCGCCACCTGTCAGGAGCTGGCAGGAAGGTGCGCTCAGGTAAAAGACTTCGGCTGGATGATCCCAGTAAACAACGGAATTTCCTTTCTTCTATACTCGTATGGCCTTCAATAGGGAGAGGCTGAGGCTCTTATTCTGAAATCTAACAGAATAAACACCACAGTGACTCCTGGCAGCTCCTGACAGGCGGGAGAACTAAATGCATTCGAGCCCAACACTTTCCTTTGTCTTCCCGACTTAATACTTTAATTAAATACTGTGAAAAAAAAGTCATGTTTGGTTCATTTTATACTGCACCTATTCATGGGGTTCTACCAGGTATGGTAGTGAAATTATTCATTCTTTGCTTTAATACTGAATACAGGCTGCTGTAAGGTCACAAATATGATCTTTTTCCAAACAAACAACATTGTGGGTTATTAGAACTGAGTTTAAGGTGGGCGCCCTGTGGGCTCGACTTGCCGACTACAGATCACCTGTTTCTCTACATCGTCTGCGCTACTAGTGAGAGGAAACTGCAACACCACCGAGCACGCTCCACATCTCCTCTTCCTCACTGCAGTGCTTATGTGTCGGGACTCTCCCCCGACCTCAGGGCGTTCTGGAGCGTCTTTTGATAGAACGGCGAGAAGACCAGCTTGTTGTAATTGACGAGGCGACTGAAGCGAACGGCGAGCTCTTTCAGCTCCTTGCTGACCGGAGCCAAACCTCCTGGGAGGGGAGGCGGGGTCTTGTGTTGGCTGGACTCCAGAGAAGCCAGAAGGTAGCTGTGAACCCGAGATTCTGAGAGGAGAGAAGAGGGATTTACTGTCCCTGACAAACAGCTCAATTACACAGTCAGTCGTTCCCTCTGAGAGCGACGGTGTTCTCACCCATCAGCATGCGGACCGTGTTGTCTGGTTGGACGGTGGCAGAGATTTGCCCCTTCAGGGTGCCCGTTCGGTCGGCTGAGAATGGAGAGTAGCCGTGCCGGCTGAGACACTGACTCAGCTCAACACACAGCTTCTCCCCGATGGTCGCCAAGGCCTCCTGTGCACTAAACGAACTTGGGACAGACAGAAAAGAGCTTTAGCTTTGTTAAGTTAGTACGAGCTCAGCAAGAACACAGGGGACTAGGAGGCTTACTCTAATCTTCCTCTGATTATTCACATACAGAATAATCAGTGCTTGAGGAAGTGAACAGAAAATGAAGGCGAATTTGGCCACTCGAGCCTCATTAGATATGAAACGTTTTGCACTTACGGTGTGTGCATGTCTGCAAGCAATATGCTGACAGTGTTTTTAAGGGTCTCCATCAGTCCGGGGAGGCCGGAGATGGCCTCCCCGGTTGTAGTGTAGACAATGAGCAGCACAGAGGAGAGAAGAACCAACCGCTCGACCTCCTGCTGCATCTCCTGGAACCGAACCTGATCCATCAACACCGTCTGAAGACAGAAGCAGACGAGAGCTTTAGGATGAAGAGAAGCGAAAGCTGAACGAGCGCCGCGACGCGCTGCCCCAGGATCGACGGGGTTTACCTCCGGGAACGGGTCTGAGGCGTGGTCCCACCTGAGCAGGCGGAGATAGGCGTGGTTATGGACGCTGAGGGGGCGGAGCGAAGGACAGTCAGACGCAGCACCACCGGCTGCTGCTGCTGCTGCTGACTCTTTCAGGCATTTCACCGTGTCCTCGAGCCATTTCTCAGTGAAGTCTAAGGCATCTGAAGGAGAAAAGCTCATTTTATTAATCTTCACATCACTAATGAGCTGCCAGCTTATTTTGCAAGATGTTCAAATATACACCATTCAGATCACACTCGACAGAAGGTGAAACACACAGACGAGGCTACACCCCTGTACAGCATCCCTTAAATATCCAATAACTGTGTAACTTATTAATAAATGCAGTATTTCTAAGTTGACAGGTTGAGTATTTCCTTTTCATGAACAACTAAAAATGCCTCAAGCTGTTTTTGTCACTGGGAGGATCTGACTGTGAAGCTGCATGCTCATTGGCTCAGAGCTTGTGATTGACAGGTGGGTCTGTAGCACCACTTCCGAGCGCTGCAGCAGCCACGGAGAGCGCGCAGCTCCCGCAGTCATCAGTTACTGCGGGTTTCGTACTACTTATGTTGCCATGTAACGTTTAGCACGACGGAGATATTCCTTACTGGGCTGTTTTTCCAGAAACTCCTGGAACTTGTTCCTCTCGTACTCAACAGACTGCTGCATCAGATGAGGCCTGATGCTGCTCAGGGCAAAGTTAGCCATGTCCACCTTCATCAGGTCCAGCACAGAAAATATGGCCCTGAAACATGACAGAAACGGACAAACTGGAAGTGCTGATGATGGAATGTGCACTTTCATGAGAGGCTAAACTTTTGGCTCACTCTTGGTAAGTGTGCATCAGGCCTGTGGGAAGCTGGTAATAATGTGTCCACAATAATCTGACTGCTGCAC
This sequence comes from Apistogramma diplotaenia, assembly GCA_015052665.1. Lineage (NCBI taxonomy): Eukaryota > Metazoa > Chordata > Actinopteri > Cichliformes > Cichlidae > Apistogramma > Apistogramma diplotaenia. Next base: position 20,897 of record VOQJ01014769.1, read on the forward strand.
TGCATAAAGGGAATGAAACGACACAATCTGAAAATAACCCTCAGAGATGACGATAATCTGCCTCGTGGCTTACTTGAGCAGAGGCACGATTTCGGTGATCTGCTTCAGCTTCTGTATGTCCTCGTCCCTGCTGGGGGCGCAGAGCGAGCCCATCATCCACACGATGAACTGGGACAGCTGGCTGATGTCAAGAGCTCCGTTCTCAGCCTGCTGCTGGATCAGAGGCAGGTCCAAAACCTCTTCGATCTGAGAGCGCAGACGCCCGTGGCCCGGCAGCAAGAAGGACACCAGAGTCTGAAAGAGAGGAGACGTGAGGAGAGGCGGAGAGAAGGACGTCTGAGGGGTCTGAATGACTGCAGCTTCACCTCTTTGATCTCGGCCAGGAGTTTGATGGCGTGGCCGTACGACGGTGGATCCTCCTTCAGCTGAGCTTCCAAACAATCCCAGAATGCTTTGTGCATGATCTCCTTCACCCTGCGCTCCAAACTGCACCGGGACAGCACACACATGCTCTTACATGTGCAGTGAAAAAGAACTCACTCCAAGGATCAGATGCAGAACTCACCTTCCTTCAGGAAGCTCTGTGGGCTTGATCTGAAAAGCCTGGTTCACCATTATTTCATGAGCCAGAGCCATGTTGGTGACTCCTTTAGCCGTCTCCATCAGCTCCTCCACAGAGACGAACCTGGGTGGGCTGGCTGGGAGGAGAAAATGTGGATATTTGTACACTATTACATGTCAGTCCTCCAACAGCTAACGTTTCCTTTAGCTGAGGAAGTCATTTACAGCCTCTCAGAACCAAAAACCACAGTTTCACTCTCATGACGTCATCACCGGAGCAAATCTAAATCTGGACCTTTGTTATTGTTTTCATATTACACTTTAATATGTGAGAGAACATGCAGTAATATATTTATTATCCTACTTCTTTTTGCAGCCTACATCCTGCTGCCTCTAGATGAAAATCTACCAACCAATCAGAAACAGAACACGCAGCCTCACCTACACGGTTCACCTACCGCCAGTGACTATAAGTCAAGTTGCTCAACAAGTAAGCACCGCAGACGAGCAGATTTTACCTGCCAACACCTGAAGCCATGTGCTGATGAGCTGCAGCTGTCCTCTGTCCTGAAACAGGGCTGCAGCCACATGCTTGAACAGAGGAACCGAGCGGATCAAATCTAACTACAGGCAGACTGCTGACCATGTGTGCTGCCTCTTTCAGGATATATTCTGACATTTATGTAGAAGGTCTCACAGAAAACGTGCTTGTGGATGACCTGCAGGCCTGCAGGGAAGAAAAGGCCCAGAATGACAGTGAACAGCAGGAAGCAGTAAATCTTACTTCTAGGGCTGTGCAATTGTTCAACTTTCAATCACAGTTTTGGCTTTTGATCATTAATTCATTTCAGTTTATTCTTTTGAATTATAACTAAAACCCACCTGATTTTTCATTTGCCTAAAGTCTCTGTTAAATAAGCCTGATCTCAGCCGTGATCGAGCAGGCCTGCTGTCAACAACAAACACTTAAAATAAGCCCGTTCACCTTGTGGAGTGCTGCCTCTGTGAGGACTCGGAGTGTTGGCCCGGACCCTCTTCCTGACTGACTCCCCAGCAGCCTCCTGCCTCTGCGCCTCCTTCGACTCCTTGTCTCCTCCATCCTCAGGGTGATCTGCCTCCTTTGGCATCCTGGAGTCTGCGGGAGAGCAGGTGACACATAGATGTAAATGTGCAGCTCGGCTTTTCCAGCAGGGCGTGCAGGAGGGGATCTCATTTAATGGCACAAACAGGAAGAGGTGCAGATTTGTTTTTGTGGCGTTCAAATGATGACATCATCCGCACCGGTAGGGGGTGGGAGGAGGGGAATCCGTGCGGCAGTGCGATGCTAAGACTGAGGAGGAGAAGTAAACAGAACAAAGGCTCATGGGTACCGCGGCTGTCCTCGCGGGCTTCGGTGACGGTACTAACCTTGTCGTCGGCAGCCCCCACCCCCCCGGGCGAAGGAGATGCGTCTGCTGTGGAGCTCAGCTTATCTAACGTTAGCTGTTAGCCAGCGTGAACAACAGCAGAGCTTTGTGACACGGCTACTCCTTCACAACGCAGCCACGCGTGTATTCGAGCGTCACCGTGTCCAGGAGAAGAAGGGCTTCGGCTCAGACTCGGGAAGCTCTGTTTCTTTACGTCGCAGCCCTCCTCTGACGGGTGGCCGCTAATCAGGACACTCTTCCTGGATTGGGTGGGGCTAACGTGACGTAACAGTCGAGCCCCCTCCCGGACACACACACACCGACAGAAACGTAAATGTCTTATTTGATTCTAATCGTCAGCAGTTTTATTTTGAAAGAAGGCGCTCCCATCCTGTTTGAAGGGTTTTATCAAATAAAGCACGTGTTTCATGTCGGCACAAATTGAGTAAGAAAATCAGCTCTGTAGTAAAAGTTATTTTTCTGACACGTCAAAAACTAGTCAGTTTAGCAGAGCTGGTCACAATAATGAATCAGAGGGGAAACAGTAATTAGATGTATACTCATCCTTTGATGTAGAATCTCTTACAACTAAAGGAAAACGTTATGAGTGATGAATTTACACAAAATGAGACGTGTGTTTTGGAGCAGGTTATCTGACATATCTGTAAAGAGTTGATTGTTTCTCACTTCAGAGATGCAGATGATTTGGTAATCAATTTATTGACATTTTATTTAATATAACAAATGCACATACGTAAACATGCTGCACTAATATTTAATACATCTGTTATACAGACAGACTTGTCAGCCAAAAGAAATGCCTGTTGAGCCGGTTAGCTTGTGTATAACAAGCTGGTAAAAGGCAGAACCAGTGAGACTAAAGAAAAGTGCACAGATCTACAGCACACTGACAGCAGAGTCACCAAAGTACTGGTTAAATATCTCAGGATGGGAAAGGTTGAACTGCCTGAGAAGGCACCTTTTCTCCTTGGCTGAGATCTTGGTATCCAGGTGGATGCTGTTCAGGAGGACCCAAAGCGCCTGGTTGGTGGTCTCTTTTGCAGAGTTTTCTAAAGTGCTGCTGGTGACCTGCTGACAGAATGTAGAACCTGAAGAAAGAGATAAAAATTATATATAAAATCAAAACAGGGACATTGCATCAAAGCTAATTTTACATAACCACACTCTCCCAGTCTCAACTGGGAATAATCAAATGCAACAGCCTGTGTGACCACTAGGGGGCAGTGGATTCATTTGAAGTTATTTGCAGCCGATCTTTCTCCAGCTACATAACTAGTTACAAGTGTTATGAGAACACTCAGATTCTGCATGAGGAAGAAATGGTTTGAAATAATTCCAGATATTCGGAAAGAAAAATGTTTCAGACGCGTGTAGCAATGCATTGTGAATGAATAATATCAAATACCATTATCAGCCAAATTCATGGAATTTGAGTCAGTGTAGAAATTGAACGTAAAGCCAAAAACCAGAAAGACGGTTCATCTGCGACCAGTTCCCGGTAATGAAAGACTTCATGTTGGTGAGAGCTGTGAAAGGATGGGAATTATTTAACTGCTGATGCCATTACGATTCCCTTTTCTGTGAGGTGGAATTATGGAATCTCAGGCCTCAGAAGGAAACTGGTGGCTTTGTTTACCAAGCGTGGCTCACTGCTGTGGAGCTAAACGTCAAAACCCATTTACCCGTCACATCCGGCTGCTTCTCCTGTACGAGGCCGGCCAGCTTGTCGCTCACTTCTTTGTGCAGAGCTCCTGGAATCTGGAGCAGAGAAACAGTTACTGAACACAACCCATAAACTGAGTTGCTGCATATGCATCATCTGATATTTTGTAACATGTAATTTGCTCGTAGAATAAGATGACTTTTGAATTCTGTTTTTCTGCCCTCTTGAGTGCTCAGCCAGATTAGAAGAGCACTGCATAATGAAGTGGCCAATTTACCAGCTACCTTTAAAACTGCAGGGCTGTTCAATAAAAACATCTAAACATTAATTTAATGAACTAATTCAGACACCTGTCACACTGAAGCCTGTTAATTTACAGTCATTCCTTCCTGGCTTCAAATAGGCTAAATGTTATTAATATAGTATATTAATATAGTAATAGTGTCCTGCAGTCTTAACTGACAACATTCAGCCAGTATTAATTTAATTGGTTCAGATTTTTCCCATATTGTACTTTTATCTTAAATCTGCTGCAGCATCATGCTAATGCTGCAGACTAGGAAACCCTTGGTTAGCTTATCCAGTTAACTACCTTCATGTAAAGCCCTTAGCACGACTAGGTGCTTCTGAAATGCATCATTAGCATTTGGGTCAAGCGGAAAGTCGAGACGTTCCCATTCACACCTGTGCTGAAAGGGCCGCGTGCAAAGAATTCCCAGATTAGCAAGGGTTTCCAAGGAGAACGAACTCTCTGGGGAACTAATTTGCATGAAGGGGTTTTTCTAGCTTTTGAGTTTGGCTGGATAGAGTCAGAAGTGCCTCAGACCACATCAGTTAAGGCCCGGCTGTCTTAGAAAATCTAATGCTGCTTTAAAATGAATGCTGATACAACTGCTACCATCATCATTTATGTTTTCTAAAACCAGACAGTCACAGCAGATGACCCCCCCTCCCTGAGCCTGGCTCTGCTGGAGGTTTCTTCCTGTTAAAGGGGAGTTTTTCCTTCCCACTGTCACCAAGTGCTGCTCATAGGGGGTCATTCTGACTGCTGGGTTTTCTCGAATTATTGTAGGGTCTTTACCTTACAGTGGAAAACACCTTAATGCTCAGAGTTTCAGTTACATCATCACCGCGTCCTCTTCAGCTCAAGCAAACATGTTCCCTCAGAGAAATGAGCATGAACCAGTGATTCAGACCGATCCACAACATTTACATGGTGGTATCATCATCATCATAGGCCAGTGGCTGATTTTTTCCCCCTTTAAGTGAATCCGACTTTAATTTTTACACTTTTGTTTTGTGCAGGTTAAGAACATTTCAAAGTAAAAGCCAGTGATTTCATTTGAAGAAGCAGAAACATGCAGTTTGTCCTGTTTAGCTATGAGAACTTTATTTCATAAGACACTGGAGACTGACGACCTCCTTCATGCCACATTGTGTCTGTTTTTTAAAACCATGAGTTTTCAATAGGAGTGCACCATGTGATCATTTATCCCACAATACAGACCAATAGGATTCCCTTACCTTGAAGACTTCTTTAACATTGCTGAGCATGAAGACCACCATCAGGTCCTCCTCGTCCTTGGTGAGAGCCTTGCAGTGCAGGATCGCCCTGGAGAAGGACCTCTTCACTGCCAGCCTGTTCTCCATCTACCACAGCACATCTTCAATGCCAGAAAAACTGCACGTTTTTGGCTTTCACATAATACATTTAAAAAGGAGCAAAAGTCACCAGCTCTCACCTCCTTGTCCACCTTTATTCCATGTGGGTCAGCTGCCACAGACATGAACGTCAGCAGCCTGCGCAGCTCATCCCTGCAGCTGTGTGGCAGCAGCTTCAGACACAGCTGCAGAGCCTCGAGAGTCTGATCCAGTTTGGCATTTACTAAACAAGGTGGGAGAATGAGATGTGCACGGAGGACACGCAGACTTACGTCACACTCAGCATATTAAAATGTAAGTAGCTTCAAAGGCGAAACAAGCTTGGTTGCAGACCCTAGCTCAGTACCAATCAGCCAGCGTTCTCACCCAGCAGGTCGGTGATGGCTGTGTAGACGTCAGTCATGTGCTGCGGCAGAAGTGGAGGCCTGTTCGTGTTGCTGTAGTGTTTGACCAGAGTCCCATACAGCAGCCGCTTACACTGGGCCAAGGCACGTGGGGAGAGGTGTGTGTGCTCTGCACCGTCCTCACCTGAGTAACACACAGAGCAAAAGGTCAGAGGCTTTCATGTGCTCGCCCCGATTCTGAAACTCATCCAGCCACTTGCTCCTTCCGTGGATGCTACCAGCTGGTTCTGGTTCACAGCTCTGCTCATCTTGAGGGAAACAATGAGGCAGTTCTCTGCTCAGCTCCACGACCGGCTGGTCAGGGAGGAAGTCCAAACAGTCCATAGCTGCACAGAGCCACTCATCCTCCCTGAAGAAAACACAGGAAACAGTGTGAGAACAGCAGCAAAAACAAAAAATTTAGAGAGACAAACTCACTGAGATTCCCTGAAAGCCTTGAGGATCTGCCGGTCCAGGTGGTTGCTGCTGTAGATCAGGTCTGGGTTACTGTGTGCCAGGTTGGATGCAGACAGGGAGGATGGGCTCTGGCTGCACTGAAGCACACCTTCCAGCACAGGGAGCTCCACTAGGTTCAGCAGCCTGAGGAGACTCTGCTCCTGCCACACCTCATCTACCACTGTGGAGACGAAACAGGCCAGTTTTGCTCCGATGCAGCTGCTAAAGGATGCAGACACTGGGATGAAATACTAACTCCAGAGAACCCAGATGTCTCTCGCTGTTAGGCAGCAGTGTTACCCACCACACCACTGTGCTGCCCAAACCAAACCATCATGCATTGCATCCACAGAGTGGAAAAACCCTGCCCATCTTTATTTGTGAAAGACTCATCCCAGGCTGAGCTTACTAGAAGAAAAGACCAGCCACCTCCTTTGATCTCCAGGTGTGCTTCAGTGAAAACTGTCACATACGCAGATAAAGAGGTTTGTGCTCACATGACTGTGGTAAAGCTGTGTCCGTCTGCACCCTGCTTGGACTCAGACTGTTCACCGGCACCTCCGGAGACAGGCTGGTAGTGGGGGGAGCAGGGGTGGACATCTCAACATGTGATGCAGTGGGACACGTCTGCTCTTCCTGCCTGAAACAAAAGATAGCTGCTGTGAAGACTTTAGTGGAGTCTAGTACACATGAGGTTTTTGCTAAAGTACGAGTTGATAAAGAGATTGACATCATTTATATAGCAGATCTCCTATGAAAGGAACTTTGAGGTCATCCTCTCCAAAAAATTAACTCAAACCTTCACCACCAGGCATGCTGCTGTTCTTTTACCTTCATGCTTTTGTTTTTGAAGCCCTACTTCCATTTGCTCACAGGCAACACTGTAAATAAGAAGAAGGTTACACCAGCTTGCTGCACCCTGGAGGTACAAACTGGAATTGCAGCTCAACAGTCCCAGCTAACCTTCATCCAGGAGAGTGTAATCCTGAGCACTTTACCTTCGTAAACACACATGAAATCGAGCTCTAGTCTTCTTCCTCGAGAAAGCGCCGAGTCCTAAAAGGCTCGTGTTTGTGCAGCGTCACAGAGGTAAATGTATCAAATTGCTCCTTTCTGTTTAATAACAGTAAATACAGTTTGAAGTTTAATGCATACAAATATACACTCACCTGCCACTATATTAGATTACCCAGGTGTACATAACAGCCATTAACAGAAACCTCTAATCACATGACAGCAGCTGGATGCACTTAGGTACACACACACACACACACACACACACGGTCAAGATGACCTGCTGAAGCTCAAACCGAGCATCAGAAAGGTGATTTGAGTGACTGAACGTGGCACAGTCGTTGGTGAAGCATCTCTACTGTTCACAGAGTGGAGAGAAAACAGGGAAGTATCAGCTAGGGGCAGATCTGTGGATGAAAACGACCAGACCGCTTTGAGCTGAGGGGAAGGCAACAGTAACCAAAGCACACAGGGCTTCCCCTAAGGTACAAAATGCTCTGCTGAATCCTGCTTGTAGAAGGAAAGGTCAGTTTGGTGTAAACATGAAAGCATCCGGATGAATCTGTGCTGCAAAGAATTAAAGGGAAAAGAAATATGTACCTAATAAAGTGAGCAGTAAGTGTAAAAAGCACATTTAGTCTTTTAAAATCCTTAAATATTAATGTTTTGATAAAGGTGAATGAGAGTTGTTCACAGGTGTGGTCGGACATGTGCTTATTTCAGAGGCGATACCTGTCTGAAGGCGCACTGGTGAAGAACCTTTGGATCCCATTAGCAAGAACACCTCTTTCCAACTCATCAACTGAAGGAGTGCACGTGCCCACAAACCTGTTTAAAGAAGAAGTGATTCAGACTTTGACTTAAGAGTGTTTAAGTGCACGTTTGCACGGGTCCCACCTGTAAAGAGCGCTCCTGCTGTCCTGAAACACGTCCCGCTTCTTGTCTTTTCCCAACACTTTGGTTCCCACTGCCTCGAACACGCCGCACTCCAACAGAGCCTGGCACACACACACCACTTTGTCCCGACACACACGGGCACCTGTAATGCAACATAAGGGCTGAATGTCAGAAATAAAAGACACACTAGAACAAGGGTGTCAAACATAAGGCCCGGGGGCAAGAACTGGACCAGCAAAGACTAATCCGGACCAATGAAGAGCTCTGGAAAAAGTAAGGAAGGGCATGAATTTTGGACTATTTTTGAAATTTTTACAGCTTTTCCTACTGATGAAGACCTTCCCCTTGGCCATTCATACTACACCACATTAAGTACAATGAGAGAAAGGTTCCCGTTTTCCTTCCACAGTCCACCACATTTTCTGTGAGCTGACAAAGCTATAACCCAGAATTCTTCCCACTTCAGAGCATAGTGGACTGAGTGATACATCTCCCACAGCCCAGTACGCACCTTCAAAGCCCTTCGCTTTACCAACGTGTTCTGCCACCACATCTACAGCCTCCGAGCCGAGGAAACAGTCGCTGTGGGATTTTAGGAGGACTCGCCTGCGCTTCACCGTCACAGTCGCCTTCAGGTGGGAGATGAGGCCGCTCCACACGGACGAAGACTGGACTGGTTTGGTGGCCACACAAGGAGCTAAGAAAACGGCAAAAAGAAACTTGTTGTTAAACCCAGGAATGTTAAAGGTTTAACACGTCAGAAAAACAATCAGATCACAGTTGAGGCCTCTGCCAGCTGCAGACACCTGCCTGATTAACTCACATTGAGGACGCACGCACAACTTCTCTGCGAGGTTCAGCGCTGCGGCTCGTTCTTTTATCGAAGCCATGCTTCCGACTCATCACAACGAGGTCAGAGACTCACGTCTTTAGCTGAGAACAGGCGGGTATAAAAGCAGGAGGAAGCAATCAAAGCGCTTCCAATCAAACGAGCCCGTCTGGTGTCTGTGGAGAAGCCGCTAGAGGGCGCCAGTCGCACAGCGCTCTGACAGGAACGCTCTCACAGACCGAACTCATGAATGGGAAATAGATGGGCTCAGTTCTCTTCATCCTCCATGGAGCCGTTAGCCGCGGCAGCCTTTTATGCTCTCAAAAATATTAATTTTATTTCAAAGTATTAACACGATGGAATGACGCTTTATTAATCTGTGTTATGCATTCGTTTATTTTCCTTTTAAGTGTCCGCAGGTGGTGTAAGTAAAGCTTTGTGTCACATTATTATTGTAAAGTTTGTGAGTTTTATTTGTGATATGTGATAGAAAACTAGTGAGATATTTTAATGTGTGTTTACATCTTTTTAGGTTTTGAACATTTACATTTTTTTCCAGCATCTTCTGTCAACATCTGTCCCTGACTTCCGCTTCCTGTGAGGGCGCCATCTTAGCAAAGGTAACGCAGGTACGTCAGCCAGCTCCAGGCAGTGTGCGTTTGATTTCCCTCCTAAATTGACATACAGATATGTATTTTAGTATTGATATGAAATATATCTTTTATTTAGGTTTAAATTTGAGCTAATTGGCGAATTGTGCTAGTTGAAGCTAGCTGACATTAGCTTTAGCATTCATTTTGGGTTACATAACTGGACTGTTACCGGTAATCTGGTCTTTACCGGAGCTCTGCAGTAATCCAGGTAGCTTCAGGGTTAACCCTGGATTTTCTGTGAAGGACGTTCATTTCTTAGGCCGGGTACATCACCATGGTAACTTGTGCTGTGAACCTAACCTGAGATCATCAGGTACGAAATCACCTCCTTCTGACCAATCAGTGCGCTGGGAGTGTCTGACGTCTTTGTCTTTCCCTGATGAGTGTGAGTCGTAAGTACAGAGTTTCAGACACAATTAGGTGCAGCCTCCGATGAACTTTAAAACATTGTGTCATTATGATGTCATCAAAATTAAAGATTAAGCCAGAATGAGTTAAGAGGGTAAATGTGAGCCAGGTCCTGTTAATCAGTGCACGCGATTGATTGGCCACCTCTGAAATATTAGACGATTTGTCAGTTTGCTGGTCTGGAGCATTAAAGTGTGAGGAAAGACATCAGTGATGATCTTCAGAGATATCCGTTGTTGTCCATCAGTCTGAGAAGGGTAATAAGGCCATTTCTACATATTTTCAAGTCCATGACTGCACAGTAATAGTGATAAAGAGGACGCTCAGAGAAATGAAAAACCCAAGAGCTGCATCTCAGTCTCTGCAGGCCTCAATTAGCATGTTCAGTGTCAAAGGTCATGACAGCGCAGTTAGAACAAGACAGAGCAAAATTGGCTTGTTTGGAAGGGATGCCAGGAGATATTAACGGTGTGACAGTAAGACAGCATGAAAAATAAATAAGTAGATCAGTGACTCACCTGTGCTTGTGCCACAAGACAAAGGAAGAAGAAGGTAAATTGTTGCGTTGCAGCAGTTAGCAGCAGCAGCACTTGGATTGCGTGTTTTACAGATTCAGAGCTTCTTTAACTTTCTTTTATGGCTGTATTACAGTGCAGTTACCAGCATAACTCATCCAGAGCTAATGCAGACTTCATGTTGTGTGATAGAAACGGCTCTGGCTCTTCTTTTAATTTGCCCTTTCATGACTCGGAGGTGGTGTTTAATACCTGCTCAAGTGAATCCCAGGAAAAGCAAATAAACACCTCAGTTTACCCCCCAAAGCTACATCCACACACACATAACACACCATGCCTGCGACACAGTAACACACACCCGCACAAATCCCCTCCCCTCAGCCGGGGGTCACAGTGTCAGTTTATGATAGTAGCCAATTCTAGCAGGGATCATTTAATTTCCCAACATGATTTATACCGGCGCAGCTTAAATGGGAGAAAAGAGGTCCGTTCTATTAAGAGATCATTGGCTAGTGGAGACCTCCCACTTAAATAGTTATATTTTTTAGTAGGTGTGTGTTTGCAGTGTGTGTGTGTGTGTGTGTGAGACTCAGTTTCCTGGTGTGTTGACGGGACAGTTGCAGAGGACTATCCACAGGTCAAGTTAAATAACCTAGATAATTTAAAAAGCATTGACAGTGCAATTTGTCCATTCAGTGTTATTGCTCTGACCCCTATTAGTGTCAATGGGCTGCTTCATTTGAACCCCGACGGCTTATCAAGGTGTTCCTCTCGCCGCCGTGGAAACAGTGTGAAACAAAGACGGCAAAAAGCCCCGACAGTCGTTTCAAAGCCATTAGGTTCGACTGCAGTGATTGGAAGCATTACGAGGCCTTAATGTTCTTGCCTATTATTTCTACTAAAATCATTTAGGGGTAAAAATTGCAGATGAGGAAGTAATTATGAGCCTATAAGTGGAAAGGCAGAAATGTTACTGCTTATTAAACAGCCTATTCTATTAACCTTTTCAACAAAATGTCCCGACCTCCCGATTAGCAGGCAGAAGAGGCCCGGTGGGACCTTCGGCTGCCCTGAAACAACGCGATGGATGTCGGTGCAGACTCGGAGACACCGCCCGCCCACACCACTGTGAGTCACTCGTTTTTACACTTCAGGACAAAGTAAATAACCTTCATCAGCTGATTTGTTTCTTCTTGATGTAGCATGTTCTGAGGCTTTCATTGTTCTCCGTCAGCTCGGAGAACCTGTGCTGGAACAGGAGCTGATTCTTTCCTGCGCTCACGGTCAGGCAGAGAGCGGAGGGAACATCTCACTGCAGCTGCTGGGATTCAAAACCCATCTCCTGGAGGCCGTCGAGGAGCTGCACATCCGCAGGGTAACGTTGTAACTGTGTTACAGTTCTGTCACCCTGTGGTTTAGTCCTTTTATTTTAATTTCACAAACAAAAGCACTTCCTGCTTCATCGCGCTGGTGATTCTATTCGTCTACGGTGGTAAACATGTAACTAATTTACACAAGAAAAGAATTATGTAGACCTTCCCCGACTTTATTGGTTCGATAGAATCGAATGCCTTTATTGTCATTTACAGATGTTCATTGGGGGGCTTAGCTGGGAATTTTCAAATTAATTTACTCCATCAGATCTGTGCAGTGAAGTAAATTTACAGCTTGCGAGTTACATAATGCAGTTCTCAAACACATGAAGTGGGGTGGACTGAGGGCCCGTCTTCCTCTAGTGGGCGCTGTGGTCACTGTCCGGCATCGTGGAGCCTGATTGGCATTTGCCATAGAATACCAGAACTGACA
>VOQJ01014773.1:23169-63351 GCA_015052665.1 Apistogramma diplotaenia
GGTGGTGTAGAGGAGGAAAGGAGGGGGGGAGGGGGGGGGGGGGGGGGGGGGGGGGGGGGGCAAAGTCAAGGAATGAAATGCAATCGTAACTGCACCGAATCGTGCCACATCCAAGGGCATGTTCGGATGGATTGAGAATGCTTGCTGTTGGAAATGGCATCAATCAAAAGCAGGGAATTCCACCTCTTTTATTGCCTCCGTGACAGATATTCCATTTCCGTTGTCCGTGCTTCTTTGACATTTGCGCCCCCCCGGGGTTGCCCTGGGGAGTTTCCATCTCAAATCTCATGAGGACCGGGAGGAGGAATAAAGTAAATAGATTTTGTTCTCCAGATTCTTTCACATTTCCTCCACTATAAATCCACTTGTCGCCCGCATAAATCTTTGGGAAGTTTGTGCCACCCTGTGCCTCTGCTTATTAGCCGACCAGGGATCAATTTATCACCTTTGAGGACAAAGAATGGAGGCATCGGGGGATTCTCTCTATCCCTTTGATTTATGGAGTCAGAGAAGAGGCAGGGCATTTTTGGGTCATGCAAATTCTCCTCAGCACAAGTGCCAGCCCCTCCTACCTCCTCTTTGTGTTGAATTAATTTCTTTGGCAGAGAGAGGAAGAGAGGAATCTGTCAGGTGCTCAGAATGCAAATGAGAAGGTTGGGCTTGTTTAAGTAAGTGGTGGTGATGGAGCTGCTTAAATGCAATAACCATATATCAGTGGAAATTATACACAGTCAGTGATGGCTGATTTCAGGGTTGTTGAGTTTGACTGAATATAACTGAAAAATGCTATAAAATCCCAGCACCGACCCAAGATTTGCCGCTTTTTTGTGCAATTCTTTGAATTCTCCACTAGTCTGTGCTATTGCTCTGGCAAATCTTCCTCTTTCGCTGTGACCCATTTCCCCCCGCCGGCACCACTGAAAGAGCTGCAAAAATGTGGCCGCCCCACCTCACCTGTGCTAAGTGGCTACCTCGTCTACAGTGGCAGGCTCGCGCGCTGCCGGCTTCCTCATTTGTAATTGTCCTCATGCAAATGATGGGCTGGGGATGCTGGCTTGTGGGAAATGTATTTTGTATGAAGCAGACTTGGTTCTTTTGAGGCTGATGAAGTGTTGAGGGTTTCGCACAGTGGTTACACGGCAGGTTTGAATCATTGCATCACGTATTGTTTGGATCTAAGTGTGATTCAACCTCCTATCATCAGATGTTTAAAAAAAAAAAGGTGGCAATGGGAAAAGGCAGCTCTGTTTTAAGATTACAAATGCACTTTTATGTCAGAGCAGCCGTTCTGTTTCTGTAAATTGTGCCTGCGTTAGCCCGTGTGCATGATGGTTCGAACAGCTGACAGAGCGTGGCACACAACACAAAGAGCCATCACGCCGCATTGAGTTTGGCAGCTTTTTAAATATTCAAATTGTGAATTTTAAAACACCTTCTATGTTACACGCATTTCAAATCAACCCAAAAACTCTCTCCGCGCCCCGACCGCGAGCCGTGTGCAGGCTCCACTTCACAACTCACTCGCCACTGCCTTGGCTCTCATCCACGCTCATCCCTCCTCATAACAAATGAGGCTGCACTGGCCAGCGCATTTCTCCAACACCTACCAGCACTGCCACATCTTTGTCATCTTCCCCTTTTCCTGCATTCTTCCCTTCCCCTTCTGCACCCCCCCCCCCACACACACACACACACCTTTTTCCTCCTCTACCTTGTTTAGGCACGCTATCCTTTCTTGTGGCAGAAAGCATAAGACTCGCCGTTTGCTGAGTGGGCAGCGGGGGAGCGGAGGAGGGAGAGAGAAGAAATAGAAAGACTCAGAAGGAGGAGGGAGGAAAAGAGTTATCTAACAGGATTAAAGGAGAACAACGGAATGGAGAGCACTTAAAATACTCATGACATGAGCCCTCTTGCAAAAAGGAGGGGATGAGTAACAATGGCTGAATCACTCTTGAGGTTCTCTGGCTCTAGACAACATGCTTTCTCTCGCCTTCTTCCTCCACTCTCTCTTTTGCCATCTATGTCTCTCTTTCACTCCCCTTCACTTCACTTCCCCTTTCTGTCTCATTTTCACTTACTGGCTCGAGGTCTCGATGGATCACAAAGGAGTCATATGTGTTAATACGGGGAGTGAAAGGAGGAGGGTGTGGGTTAATTAACTACTTAAAGGGAAGGTGTTCAGTTCGGATTTAATGACGACAGCTATCACCAGAATATGTTCTGCGGCGGGAAAATATTGCTCGACAGAGGATGAGACTCAACGTTTGTTGAGTCTTGTCTGGTGAAAACGCCCGAATGAATGACAGACCGATGGATGCTGGGCTGAGAGAAGAAGAAACTGAAAGGAGAAGGAGAAAATGCAGCAAGGCGAAAAACACATTTCTTAGTTACTTTAACCAGCGTTTGTGTGTACCGAGATTTTGACAGCAAATAAGGACAAATACCCTTCCACTCAACCCCACCATATGGGAATCAGAAAGGTAGAACAGCATGACAAATTTCCTCAGGGTGGATCGAACTTCTGGGAGAGAATAGCACTTCAAACGTTTGGCGTGCCTCGGCAGCCTCCCTGCCCGTCTGACTTGCGAAGATAGCAGCCGTCTGGCAGCGTGGCCGAGCACGCACACACACACACACACACACACACATACAGAGGAGTGCTCTTTTGCACACAGGTGTGGGAGCACACTGGATTTTTGCATAAGTACACACAACAAACTCTCTACTTCTAGTCTCTTCAAACACCCTATCCTTCACCAAAGACACACACACACACACACACGTGCTCACACCCACTTTACCTTTTGTAAAGGAAGACGTGGCATACCTTTTGTCCAAACCCTGACAACTGCCAACATTTTGACTCGATTTTAATGCGGCAAACTCGCGTGTTTATATTTGCTATAAAAAGATTCCGCTTGGCGCATAATATATGTGGATGAGGTCTCTGGAGTTGCCGCTGTCTCTCTTTTTATATCACATAACAAACATGCGATGGCAGTGGGAGAGAAACTCTCCAGCCTATGTAAATAGGCCGCCATTTGAATATTTCACACAGGGCTTGTGCTTATTGAGCATTCATCCTTTTTGAATCATTGCCTCCACCAAAAAAAAAAGGAGGAAAGTAAATAAGTACATAAAAACATAAAACTAAAGTTCCATGTGTGTGTGTGTGTTTGTGTGCGCACACACGGTGTATTCTGTTCCTCTCAGCAAGAGGTATCGCGTCCTTGGCGGTTATGTAAGGGATGAATTTTAATGATAGTAAGATCATGGCAGTATGCGCAAAATAATGACGACTAGGCTGGCTGGTAAATTGACTGAGAGATTTGGCTTTTGGTGCTGACTCTCCAAAGAGAGGACTTAAGGAGCTTCTGGGATTTGAAAGTTGAAAGATAAAGGCTGAGTTACACTGGGGATCTGAGAGAGCCTCAATTTTCAGCTCTGTGCCATGACAAGAATCATTAGGCTGGGAGAAAAAAAAAAGGAATGTGATGGAGTAACTCAAAGGCATAATCAGTTGTTTACAATGGGAGGGAAGAGTGGAAGAGGAAGAAGAAAGAGAGACGTGCTCATAAAGGAAGGTTTCTTAAAAAAAAACAGTCACCACACATTATCTGAATCCTTAATGGCAGAAGCCTGGTGTTTGACATTGAGGGATGACATGGTGAAGGAAAGGGAGGATAGAGTGATGGATGTACACAAATCTGATGGACTATGAGAAATCAGCTTAGGTCTCTGTGGGTGAGCGCAAGCGGGGCACTTTTCAGGTGCTCCTGCAGTACTGGCTGTGCTTTAACTTTGGAAAAACTAGTCTTCATTTCAAAGAAGAATGAACTCAAAGAGCATTGCCCCCAAAACCAGCTGTTGGTCTCACAGTGAGAAGCATGCAGCCGCCCAACTTCACCACAGATACAGAAGGCTCAAGCTATGTCTGACCAAAGCCATCCTGAGGTTTTAGACCCATAATGGTGGATGTGAGTGAGAAACCGAGAGGAACAGTGCACGCTCATGCTGCAGTGACTTGTCAGTCATGAGGGAAGCAACAGCTTACAAAGTGAACATCATGTTGTATTCAGTCAGACTGAAAGCCAGCAAGTGACTATAAAGTCTATGCAATGTGTTTACTAAGGTAATAGAGAAACAGAGCCAAGGTCCAATATCCTTTGATCATCTAACTTCTTTGTGCAACCAGAAAATATGCCCGTCAGAAAGAATGCAGTCACCTCCACGCCGGCTTTACCTTTCAGACAAGTAATCTATGTGCACCTTTTTTTTTTAGAGTCTATGACTTAAATACAGTGAAAGAGGTACATAACACTCTTGGAGACCAAAAGTACTGCAACCACATGGACTTGCGAGTTCGTTGCCTTTTGACATAGATGCTTTAAAGACAGCGACAAAGACGGGGACCAAGTCTGCGACCGCCTGCAGTCTGCCGCTGTTGCCTTCAAAGCAACTTTGGTTTGTCGAGAAGACGATCGAGTCAGTCTGCTGTCGCTTTATAACTGAAAGAGTCAAGTTGTCAATCGCATGCAGTCTGCTGGTGACAAGACAGTAACTGTGACAAACCAGCATCAACTACTTAGATTGTAGCTTTTATATAGGAAGACAGCCAGTTGGTGACCAGTTGAGTCACGTGACCTATTGCAAAGAGAGGTGTTGCAGAGGAGTTGCACTCTTTGGTGTAATCTGACTCAAATTGATTGTGTGTGTTGGCAATCTGTCTGTGTTTACACAGAGATTCTATTCAAACCTTCATCGGTGTGTCTGAAAGTGACGGCTCCAGGTGACCTGTGCTATTACCTTGCAATCGAAGGTGGTCGCCGCAGCTACTTGCAAATGGTTACCAAATGCAGAAAACAACAACAACAACAAAACAGGCATCAATTTTTAATAGTTGCAGGCAGGTTGATAGTAATGCCCCAGAAGCCATTAGCTTTCCGAAAGGGAAGAGCAAGAAATCAAGAGAACTCTTTCAAGCGCCCCTTTAGAAAGACGCTCCACCTGTTCCAGTGAAACTAGTCGTGTGCAGCTCCCAGGTAAGAGCGAACACGACTCTTTCTCTCCCCGGGCCGCTCTTGTAAATAAGAATGCGCTCTTAGTCAACACATCCTATTTGCGCATTGAGCTCTAAAGTCACTGACGACAGTGAAATAAATAACTTGAGAATTTAGGAAATGACGAAAGTGGCATAAAGATTGCTTTAGATTAAGATGCGCCGGCATTTACATCAGAGAAGACAGGAAGGTCAAGGACGCTGTGCCTTCCATGATTGGAGGTGATCTGGGACCTGTGATGGAGTGCATCACTGTACACTTGGCAATAACTGGCAGAATACTAAAGAGAGCGTCCTGTCACTGGGAGGAAGGAGAACGTGAAGGAAGGCGGGGAGGAGACAAAGGAGGATGGATAGTGGAATATTAAAGTGAGTGTAACTTGAAAGTGGTACAGCAAGACACGAGCAGAGGAGGAGAGGCAGCTGAGGAGAAGAAGGGAAAGTGAATGGATATTAGAGAGGGGGGCTATTCACCTGGTGTTGATATGGATGAAGGGGAGAGTCATGGGAGGTGGGGAGGGAGAAGACAGCCTAAAAGTGAGGCGAGTGTGCAAAAGAGAGATAGGGCTTCTTACTATCTTCTGGGAAGCTGTGAAAAAAAACCCAGAGAAAGACAGGTGAGATAGAGGAAACGGGAGAGAATGGCGAGGGGGAGTGGGGAGAAATGTGGGATAAAAGAAAAGTAGAAAGCAGGAGAGAAATTTTGGAAGGAGAGCAAAGATAAAAATAGCGACGGAGACAGAAGGAGAGACATTCTGAACAAGTCCAAACTATCGCGCCTGAACACACTTATCTCCCAAAGTGCAGACAGTACATTATCACCACTGGCACTAAAAAAAAACCAAAAAAAAAACCAGCCTGAATCATCAATAAATGAAATCCGGTGCAGGTAAACACGATGCAGTGTTTCAAGCGCGGCGCGGGTATCAGCGCTGACAAAGGAGGCGTGATTGTGAGAGGATACGGTCGTGCGGACCATTTCTCATTATCTGCCGTGCGTCAGTTATTAACGCTGTGTCCATCCGAACATCTAATTAATGCAGATAGCCAAATGCCAAACCTGATGAAGCGCCGTGATGAGGGATTAGCTGGAATAACAACCGCTCTGACTGGCATAACTTTGGCTCTGATTAGGTGGCAGAGGGAGGAGAGGAGAACCATTTCTAGATCACTTAAGTCTCTCTTCCTCCTTTTTTCCCCCCTCCCTTGCTCTCTCCTCCTACCTCTACTTCACTGTCCTTAATGAAGACTTTTTTTTTCCTCCTGCCATGTGCCCCCATTCTTCCAGCGTCCCTCCCCTCAGTCGCTGAGTGCTGTCCTAATTCCATTCTGATAGACGGAGAGAGGAAGAGGCTCATTAAAAATGGCTTTGCTGATTGTGCCTCTGCTTTCTTTCCTCCCCAGTCAAGTGGTGTGTGCACATGTGTGTCGCGTCTGGTCAAGTTTTTATTTTTCCTTTCTATTTTTTTTCTTTGTTTTCTTCTTCCTCCGTGCTGTCAGGAAGCGTGGCGAGGTCGATTTGGGCACGTGAAATACGGGGAATCATTATTTACAGGATTTTAGTGCAATTTTGCAGCAAAGCTTTCCCAATCATAAATTATACATTGCATTTCATGAAACACGAGAAAACAAGCACGCCCGCATGCTTAGAGCAGGAAAAACCAAAGTCGAGGTAAAGGGAAAAGCGGTGCCTCTCTCACATTGTGAGGAAAAAAAAAATCGGCACAGGAGAGTTACAGGAGGTGAACCACACTTCTATTCTCACACTGTCGAGAACAAAAGCATCTGCTGTTGAACGGAGCACAGAGTGCTTCGAGATGGCTGGAGCGTTAATGCGCAGGAGTCATCAGGGACCGGAAGGCAAGTCTTTAGCTAAAGCCGCGTCTTAAACAAATATCAACAGAGGAAGGGAAGAAAAATATATATTTGCACACTCCAAGAGTCAGATAGCATCTATATGTCCCTCACGTCTGTGCATTATATACAACACCAGAGCAAGCAGGTGATCAGCCAAGCTTAGCAAACAGACTGAAAGCAAAGGGAAATGGCAAACTTGTTGTTAGGCGTGATTTTTGAACCGGCTGGCTGTTTTCGTCTGCTTTTAGTGTTTAGAACAAGGTAAGCTAATCATCGACTTACACTGTCAGTGCAGAGGCACGAGATATTATCGGGCTTTCATCAAACAAGCCAGAACTGCAAAATGATTCTGGCATTAATCTAGAGCAAATTCTTAATGCAAACATTTAATCAGCCAATCACGTGGCAGATCCTCGGTGCATTTAGGCATGTACTGTAGACGCGGCCTGCTGGGAGTTCAAAGTGAGCATCAGAATGAGGAAGAAAGGTGATTTTAAGTGGCTGCTCTGAACGTGGCATGGCTGCCGGTGCCAGACGGGCTGCTCTGAGTGTTGCAGAAACTGCTGATCTGCTGGGATTTTCCCACACAGCTATCTCTAGGGGGTTTACAGAGAATAGTCCAAAAATGAGAAATTATCCAGTGAGCGCGAGTTCTGTGGGTGAAAATGCCTTCTTGATGCCGGGGGTCAGGCAGTTTTGAGCAGAGAGGTAGTTAACAGTAATAATAATGACTTAATAACAACTTGTTACAACCAAGGTATGCAGAAGAGCGCCTCTGACTGCACAACACGTCAGACTTTGAAGCGGAAGACCACACAGGGTCTACAGTTTGCAAGGGCTTACTAAAACTGGTCTTTGGGCTTCTTAATAGCAACGAAGTGTTGTTCAGGATGCCACAGCCTACCTGAGCATCGACGAGTGTACCCATTTTGTGATGCCTGCCTCTAGCAGGATAACGTACCGCGCCACAAGCCTCAAACCCACAACTGGTTTCATGAACATGGCGATGAGTTCGCTGCACTCAGACGGCCTCCTCAGTCACCAGATCTCACCAGATGTGGTTTAACAGGACATTCACATCATGGATGTGCAGCCGACAAATATGGATCAACTCTGTGATGTTTTCATATCAATATGGACCAAAATCTCTGAGGAATGATTCCAGCATTTAGTTCAGTCTGTGCCGTGAAGAATTAAGGCAGTTCTGAAGGAAAAAGGGGGTCCAATCGGGTCAAGAAAGGCGCACCCAATGTAGCGTCCAGCCAGTGTATATTTAATTGAGTTACACAAACAGCAACTTATGGCTTAAAATATAAGACATGTACCTGTCCAAGTATACCAAGGGTTTCACAAGTGTACTCGTATTTCTGTCTCGGAGAACCTGCTGCTCAAATGTGCTTCAAAAGGCCACGGCTGACGTCATAAAGGAGCTGCGTGTTTCTCTAAAACCATCTGTATTTTGGAAGTGTGTGACAAACATAATTTCTGCCGTGATTACTGACATTTTGTAATTGCCAATTTGCAGTGTCACTGTCTATGAGCATAATGACAGGTATAGCTATTAGCAATGCTGACACAGTGACTGGGTTTGAGAGACTGCGAGAAGTCTAATGCTTAACATCGTGCAATGGAGGGCCACGGTTCGGGTGAATCCCTCTGTTTGGTGCTGATGCTTTTGTCCCAACAATTATGGCTTGTTACTACATCACAATGTGAAGTATTTTTAGCTCGTAATGTGTAATAACAGGCGCAGCACAAAGGGTTAGTTTAACTGAAAACCGCAAATATAAATAATTCAGTATTCACTACAATAATTAAATTCAAATGAATGAGAATGTATTTGATTTAGCAAAAGATGATCCTGGTGGGTAACATGCAAACACTATTTTTATATGCTAACAACGAGCAAAGGAGAATTCACAGCCTTGGTCAAGGTCACCTCTGCAGACCTGAGCACGGAGGTGAGAAACAAAATTACACATTCTAACCCAAACGTGTGTTATGTTCAATTAAATAAATATTAGCAGTATGTTGACAGGTTATCCAAACCTTCTTTGGGAATTTCTGTGGAGTGAAAGGCTGCTTTCACCAACCGCACTTTTCTCGTGTGACCGCAGATGACAAGCGGGCACAGGAAGGACAAGTTTAAACATCCGCAAACTTAAAACCTTGACAAATTTAGCGCTGTCTGGTATGAGGTGCAGAGCCACTCTTCAGACACAACCCAGATAGTAGCTCTGGGCTACTTCTGTCTCTCTGTTACAGTACTGTCAAGTATTGTGTGGGCCCAAAGGTCAAAACATATCTGACATCTTGGCCATATAATGTGGACCCCAGTCAACACTGTCAGGAAAGGCCAAACGTGGCCCATAGAAAACTACAGCATTAGGACATGTTTGTGCCAAGCATTCCTCTCTCTGGGAGAAGGCCGGTGGATAATAAATTAATGTGCTACAAGATGCTTCCTGAGAGATCAGAAGACGACTCAAGCCACCACTGCACCACACTTAGAGAGCGCTAGCAAAGGATTCTTTTAATACACAGCATGCGGCTGCAGTCCTTAAACATGGTAGCAGATCTTTGATAATATATGCAGCCCTCTGCTGGGTGTTGCTAAACCTACCAAATGCTCCAAATAACCACTAAATGCAGCCACTCCAAACCAGTGCCCTCTTTTCTTCAGTCATGACTCTGTGCTCAAATACTTTAATGGCACAAAAATCTGATCAATATGCAAAAAGTTATTATAAAAAAACACCAATGAAAAAGAAAACATTTGAGTGGGAAATTTCTCTTTTTTTGGGGAGTTTGGGGAATTTTTGCTTAACATATGACCTAATCTGACCCTGGATTTTTTTTTCAGACAGTATATCAGTCAGTCTTACATATAGCAAATCCCCTTCCACACCTTATTCACAGCTATAATCTGTATAAATAGCTTTGTGGCTCCGTGTCTTCCCACATGAGACCTAACACGTATAATACACTTACTCTTAAGGGCCGAGCAGCACAGACGTAATCTCAAGCATATCACTGCTGGGGACACACGTCCCTTTATGCAATCAGTGCCATGAGACCAGGAGCCACATACATCACTTAAAGATATATAAAGGCTTACAGCCTGCATTGGCACATAGCATTTCAATGCATAGGCGCATTTGTGCAGATAATACAGACGTCATTTATGCATGTTAAGCAAAAATATGTTACAGTGCAGCTGAGTCGCTGCACACATGTGCTTAAGTGAACTATTTTAAACACTTGCATGTCGGTTTGAGACGGCTCCATCATCCTGTTACTAAAATTACCATCCTTTGGTCATGAAAGTGATTCACTACAGCATTTAAATCTTTGAATCGGTAAATGAAAGAAAAGACCCATGGGAATTGTCTCTTCACTGTCAGCTTGTCTTATGCAGCGCTTGTTTCACTCTCGCACTCTGAATTTGACTGTTTCCTTGTTTTTTTTTTGTTTTATTTTTCCTCCTGGTCCTCACGGTGCACACAATGCTGCCAATTAGTAAATGGCGTAGAGAGAGACGAGAATCCGGCCCTTTTTCTTTTGCTTCAAATTTAATTCCTCACATTTGCAATTTGGTGCTGCAACGAAAGTGGGAAAGTACTTAACAAGCCCGGCGCATATATGATTATGGCCTGGGATGTGACAGTGATGGGTAGTGCACTGGAGAAGACTGCTGGCACAATTCATGATGCACACACGCGCACACACACACAGAAACGTGGGCAAATACTTAAAAGCAAATGTTAAATTCACCTGCACTTGACAGCCGAGGCAGTGCAGTGTGACTGTGGATATGAGCACAGCGGCAAAAAGCAGCCTATAGCAGGGTGGATTTTAATTCAAGCCGGCTTTGATGCTTTTGTGGAGTTCATGGGGCCAAAACCACTCAGCGGCATAACATTTATTCTTCTTTACATTTTTACAAACACACAGAAACATCTGCACGCAGAATAAAATCAAGTGCAAACGCCTCCGAAATCTGTACTTTCCTGCCTTGTTACCGCTGCCTTCACCGTGATACTTTTCTATATGAAAACTGACGACTTTATGAAGACTCTGCGTTGTGTGAAATGGTTCAAAAGGCTTACAGAGTGGGCGGAGCCGCGCAGTGATGTAGTGCTCAGAAGGCGCAGAGCTTTATACTTCATAGCTACTGTCATGCCCGGTGCACAGATTTATCGATGACCCTTAATAAAACTGTAACATTTGATAAATTTGCCGAGTGAGAAAGATCAGGGTGATAAATAAAGCAACTTGTGGACTTCGGCTGCGGTGTGCACTGTTAGTGTAACAGCGGTTGTGGAAGTCTGTGCGGTAGATGGGGGCAAATGGAGCCTGCAGAGTGAGCTGCATGCTTATTGCCTGGATGGGAGCCCTAGTTAACGGCGGTAATGTATTCTCGGGCATCAAAGGCTCAAAGTTGAGAGTTTTAAAGGAGCTCGTCACTATTGATTTTGAAAGAAGAGCAGCTTCCTGGGTTCATTATATGGGAGCTCTCAGCCTTTACTTTAGGCAGCGGGGCCATTTCACAAACAACAGGGAGCTCGGGGTGAGCATTCCTTTGTTGTTTAGAACAAAAATTAGTTTCAATCATTTGCTGTTTTGCATTCATGGGCTATAAAGTATAAACCATGGCTAATGAATACATTCCGAATGACTTGAGGGCCTGGGGCTTTTTCACAATTAATACATGTTTTAATTGAGCATAGAAAAACTGCAGCATTTGGTGTTAAGCAGTAAAGAAGAAAAACAAAAAACAACAACAACAACAACAAAAAAAGAGCACAAGGGCTAAGAGTGCTGCGGTTTTCTCAGGCTCGTCTCTCAAGGAGAAACTGTTTTTGTGCTTGTAGCCTTTGAGTCTACAGATTTGTCAAAACAGCTAAAAATCATGCATTTTCATGCTTTTTGTTTTGTTTTCGTTGGGTACAGTTTGTACCGTGTACGTGAAGTGTCACATTTAGTTGTGCGAGCATGCTATGGTGGAGTCACCCGGTGTGAAACCGCTTAAAAAAATAATGCATATTCATTTCGCTGTTTTGAGGTTGTTTTGTGCGGCGGGAGAACATAAAAGTATGAAAAGTAGGTGAAATTGTATTAATTATCTGTGAGACACACCGGCTGAATTACATATCAAAACTTTGAGTTAACTCGTTCAAACATCTGATGTATCTAAATTGCACAGCAGAGTTCAGAATGTGCTCGAACAGATGGCTGATTGTTTTTGGTGGACTCGGAGAGCATTAGACAGGCAAAAGTGTAAACATCAGTGTGGGCAATCAATATCTCATTAGGGTGTCTGCTTTAGTTCATGTTTTGTCGCTTTGCATTCTCCACACACGCTCTTTATCGGATGGGTAACTACAGCCATTTGGTGGGAAGGGCAATGCAGTACACAGCACAAGATACAGGAAAATGGGCCTAAACTGATCTCCACATACACTCGGCACACTTGCTCCGAGTCCATCATCCTGCGATATGATCGGCAGTTTGAAAAACATCCGTGCGGCACAGCTGGTTCACGCTCCTGAATTTCTAGCAATGCCATCATCCTTTTTAGCATATTCCTTGGCGCGGGGAATCAGGGACACGAGATAGCTAGTGGTGCTGGTACACTGGGAGATAATGCAGGATGAGCCTCAGGCATAGGAGGGCTAGAAAACTCCTCTTGTCACTTTAGATAAGAAGAAGGAAATGGGATTGGTTGCCGAGGGACCGGCTAAGTGCTTGTCGCTGTCCTTTTAGCTTAAAACCAGCAGGGTGCTACGGTGCATCTGGACGGGCAGATGCCCATCTCGCCACATTCAGCTGTGTGTTGGGTTCACGCCAAAAAGGGCGGTCGCAGAGGAAGGGTGTCGTTAAGTTTGCGACTGAAATGTGTCTCAGCTGTCACGCTTTGGAAATATTATGTCATGGAAGTGGGAAAGAAGAATAGGCCGACTTGTTAACTGTTACCTCACGTGGCTTTAAAAAGTTTGAGAAAAAAAAAGTTGATGTCTAATTAAAGGTGATTTTCACTTGTATTATGCAAGACAAGACAAGATGCAGCTCACTGTTAATATGAAAGTAAAAAAAAAAAGATAAAACTAATATGTATGCTTTCTTCTACATGCTTAAATGCAGAGTGATTGCAACACTCTCCATTATCCAATTTAGGAAATGGGTTCTCATCACGTTACTTTAACTGTAATAATCTTCCCAGGGGCAATTTTTTGCTTCTTGGTGCTTCATGTTATTGTGAAATGGACTGAATGGTTCTCATCTGAAGTCAGAAATCAAAATCATCAGGAAATGGGTAGTGAAATGGCAGCACGTGAAATGGCACTTAGCTGTTTTAAACCTTGTGGGACATTAAAGGCTTTGCGGGGGGGGGCTTTGTTAGTGGAGCCACTCTTCCACGCTTTGACAGACACGCTGCACAGAATATGTTCTGTTTATGATGCGGTTTGATTGATAAATATCACCCCTCACACGGGCATATCCAAGTGCACAAACGCTCCACCTACCTACCTTCCTTCACCGGAAGGTCAGTTGCCACCCAAAATGTGTTTATTTTCAGGGTAATTGCATCAGATTGAACGGTGAAATACCGTCACCTCTTGTCGGTCCCTTGGAAGATTAGCACCAAGGCCATCAGCCAGATCGATCAATGCACAGGCCGCTTGAAGGATGGGAAGGTCAGTGGCAGTGATATTACTCACACTGGGGGAGATTTTGTGTCAGGGGCTTTAATTTTGAAGAGGATAAATAACAGTGATAGGTTATGGACAAGGAGGAAGATTGACATCAGTGATAAGACAACACAAGTACAAGCGATTAAGAGCTATGAGATTGAGTCTAGACCTAAGAAGCAGGACAGTAACAAAATCCTGTCATACCTTATTAATTCTAGGCAATTGTCATTAACTTTCTGCACTATTCATCTTAGTATTTCCATAAGAAGGTGTACATGATCCCCCAGCTACGAGCGCACACAGAACAAATCCTCCCTTCTACATCTTTCAGTGGGAGATGTGTACATTTTTGTTTCCTTTGGTGCAGTTTTTTAATGCTGAGCACATCTTCTGGCGGACTCAGATCATCAGAGAGAAGGAGCTGACTAATCTCAATCCCTAAATTTATTCATGTTCAATAAAAGCTATTCATCAGTTTAAACCAGCCTGTAAGTTCAAACTAAATCTGAACCACTTGGGAGAAATCTAAATGACTCGAAGGCAGCGTGGTTAAGCAGCCTGGGTGGAAGGATTGTGAAAGGAAAGGAAAAGACCGGCAGGAGGAGAGGAAATTGTCCCCCGAGTGCGAAGCTCTGCAAAGCCAGCAAGCAAGAGGGGTGCATCGCTCAGTGCCTCTCTGCATGTTGATAAAGGCTCGACTATTGTTCAGTCACTGTAAACAGTATAACAGGTGACTTGTCTTTGGCACGCCATGTACATTGATTACTGATTGCTTAGGATGATGTGAGAGGAAATGTGGGTGGACACGGCGAGGAGGGAGGAGAGGAGTTACATTAAACAGCGTGTGAAAGCTGATGCATAGATATTTGTTCAAATTAATGCTCTTACAAAAGATTATAGTTAAGTTGACTGCAATTTTCTTGCCAATTTCAACTTACTGATCCTGAATTTTTTTTTAACCAATTCTAATTTTCATTCTAAAAATGATAACTGAAAGCATATACAAGGCCAAATCAACTTAATTTTTAAAATAAAATAAATTATTAAATGTTACAATTTATCCCAAAATTGCATTACGTTAAAGGAGCTTATCTCACTTGAACGACTGGGGGGAATAAAGTGTTGTTCTACTGGAAAGGTACAATTAATGAAGTGAAAATGACCTGCTGTACACCCACCTTTCCCCAACATATTTTATATTACCAAACAAAAGCAGGAGCAACAGATTTATATAACAAAACAAATGTCAGAGACTTACATTACTTTCCAATATGTTTATAATTCCACAAGATAACACGACAACTGACCAAAAGTCTCCTCATAATTGCGGCTACTAGCTTGTTAGCTTTGGAAAGCTTTAGCTTCAGCCGCTATCCATTTGCTAGCTTAATATCTATGTTCAGCTGGGTGAGGGTAATTTGGGGGTCTGATTAGGTTTGTTGGGAATGTTTTCGGTGAAGAGCTCCACACTAATGATATGTTGGCATGTGGCTGTGAGTGCGCACGTGACTATTAGCCTACTGTGCTGTGCGTGTGTTGTATACGCATAAAATGAAAATCAGACATTTTAGACGTAGCCTGGCTGAAAACACTGAAACTATTCTGGACTCTGGCAGGACAACTGATGCATCTCCGAACATTTTCAATAAAAATTTGCATATTATTTGCTGAGGAAAACAATGAGTTTCCTCCATTCAGAGGGACCTCAGACAAAAGGCGCCGCCGCCACCTGAAGAGGTCCTGAAAGCCCCAAGGAAAGGGGAAGTGTTTCTAGGGAAGAGGTACATCTGGAATACCCTATGTATCTCAGTGTGACAACATTTCAACTTTAGATAAGTGAAAGAAAGATCCAGAAATGGCATCACTGTCTAAATGCATGCATCAAAATTTTAAATCCCTTTCATAAAGTCTCAGGAAGAAAACGACCGCTCAGCCTGTAGAACCCATCAGCTACTCAACCCAACTTTATGGGTTTGTGTGCTACACAGGCGTACAATATTTCCAAGTGAAATAAAGATTGCAATATTTGCCAGAAATACAACAATTAAAATTTTTCTTCCAATCCTTCAGCCCTGAAAAGAACATAATGAAGACAGGGGGGAAAAAAAGCGAAAGCATGAAGACTAACTGTGGAGTCTGTGTCTATGTCTAATGTGCAGTGGACCGCAAGACTGCGCTCTCCACCTCAGTCACGCCCTGCTGTTTTTCTCAGGTAAACATGCTACCCAGCCCAAGCAGATGGAGTGACAACACACACACACCTTCGCACATACAGAGCTCTAAAACCAGGATCCCTCACACTATGTAGAGCCTGTGTGCAGGTAATTTGCACAGGTAGGGAAAGGAACCATAACCGCTGTTGTAGTGGTTGAGAAGTTAATAAGATCTACTGCATAGCATGTAATATTTTCAGAGATTTATGTATTTTTGGGGAGGACAACAGCTTGAAGTTCAGGTTTTTTGCTAGACTTTAAGAACTCATCCAAAAATGCCCACTTTCAGGTATTATAATTACTTCTAATGTCCTGCAGCTTGACCTCACCACCTCCAGCTACAGAGTGAGCCAAGGGGGGGTCTCTCCGTCTCTGTCTCTTTCCACTTCTCTCCGCGTCCCTTCTTGCATTTGCAGGCAAATGGGAAATCAGAAACATCAATTATTCCAGTAAACAAGTTTGGCCATGTAGAACATTCAATTATACATTAAACATTAATAGCCGGGGCTTATTTCACACATCCATTAGATTGTGCTAAACATGGATACTCAATCTTATTAATAGAGCTTGAGTGACTTGAGTGTTTTTTTTTTCAACTAGAAATTTAATCAGGGAATAATAATGGTGTGAGTGGCTGGCATTTTGTTATAGACAGCCTTAAAGTCAGAGAATCGCCATGCAAAGAGACCGTGGATGAAACTGATGATTGTGGAAAGAAATGGGGAAACTATTATTTTAAAACATGGTGAACTAGGGTGGCAGAAAGCACAAGGGTAAGCACTAGCAATAGCAGAGAACACTGTACAGTGAGCACACACCTTTTAAAATGCAATGTTGGATGAGAGCTATGGTAGTAATCCCCATTTCTCTGTGAATAATACACCTCTGAGACTCCACAGTTAGATCTTCACAAGCCCTAGAAATACAGTGCAGGGACTCAACACCCAGCGGTGGTTAAGGAGAAGCGTGGTAAGTGTGCTAGTTGTTTGCCTTAGTCCTCTGTGTTAGCACAGTTAATAATGGGATAATGACTCTGATTAAAACTCTTTGGCACCTTGCTCACTTTAATAGTGGCATTACTCATTATCATATTTGTGGCGGGTGAAAGCCATTCAGTTAAAGAGGTCTCCATAAGCCATAATGTGGTGTTTTTCTAGTACATCGTGGAGTGTGTGCCGTTAAAGTTATACAAGATAAGATTTGAAACATTAGGGACAAATTTGAAGAGAGCGCTAATTGAAGTTTTTTTTTTTTTTTTTATAAGTAGCAGTAGATCAGCTCTGCTCAAAAGGTTGCATATCCTGACAGGATTAGTGTTTTGTGTGTGTGTGTGTGTGTGTATGTGTGTTATTCAAAGAATATGAAAAAATAACTGCAACTTATTTCACTCACGGTTAGTAGTTTATTATTAAACAATTGTGTTTGACCTTTTTGGATCATAATGACAATAGAAGCTACATAAATGACCCCAATCAAATGTTTGCATATGCTGGAAGTTTTGATAACATGCACACAAGTTGGCAAACACAATTAACAAGAAACATAAATATATACATGCATGGCAATCAGGCATACCTTTATGACCACCAGCCTAATATAGATACTACAGATGCTCGGTTGGATTGAGATCTGGGGAACTTGGAGGCCTCAAACTTGTTGTGTTCCTCAAAAAATTTCTTTGTTGCAGAACACATTATCCTCCTGAAAGAGGCCACAGCCATTAGGGAATACCGTTTCCATGAAAGGGTGTGCATGGTCTGCAACAAGGCTTCAGTAGTAGGTACATGTGTTTACTCTCTGCCTGATTTCTTTCTTTTTTCATTTTGTTGTCTTTTTTGCATATCGGTCACATGTATATGATTTCATTTATTTAGGGGGAAAATGCTATCCACACTTACCTGGATAGCCCTGTGTGTGGAAAAAATGATTGCCCCCTAAATCTAATAACCTGTTGTGCCACAATCAGGCATTTGTAATAACTCACAATGAGTTTTTCACATCGCTGTGGAATTTTGGTCCACTCTTTGCAGGACAGTTGTAGTTCAGCCACACTGGAGGGTTTTGAAGCATGAATGATCATTGTCCTGCTGTGTTACCCCAAGTGCTCTTGAGCCTCAGGGTATAAGCTGATTCTGCTTCAGGATTTTCTGGTAGTTTGCGGAGTTCATGATTCCATCACTGACAAAAAAGTGAGCCAGGTCCCGAAACTGCAAAGCAGCCCCAGACCATCACACTTCCAAAAAGTTCAACTTTTGTCTCATCAGGCCACAGAATATTTCCCCTAAAGTCAAGCTTCTTCTTCTTCTTCTTTTTAACAATTGTGAGCCTTTGTGGTCAGCGGTGGTTTTATCCTTGGAACTCTGCCATGGATGCCATTTTTTCCCAGTCTCTTTCTTATTGTTGTATCATAAACACTGAGCATAGCTTAGCCAGTTGAGGCCTGCAGTTCTTTAAACATTGTTTGGAGCTCTTTTGTGACCTCCCGGATGAGTCGTCATAGAGTTCTTGGAGCTATTAGATAGGCCCACCACCCCTGCGAACCACCCACCACTATTAAAGTTTTCTCCATTGTGGATAATGGAGTAGATGAGCTGCTCTACCTCTTTTAGCCTGCTTCACTTTTTCAGACACTAATATTTAAGGGATTTCTGGAGTCAGAAAGTATGGCAGTGATTAGGCCTGGGCGTGGCTAATGAAACTGAACTCTGCCTTGATGAATGTGTTTGATGATCTGAAACATGTGTGACAAATATTTAAAATATACTTTTTTATAGCACTCTGTGTTTGTGTGTGTGTTGACTCACCGAGCAATTTGTTTTCAGCGGTGTGTGAACAAGAATACATTGTGCATTTTAATCATAAGGCAACTGTACTCATTTTATTTGTAATGGATCATGTTCATTTTTTAACATTCTGCCTGGCATGCCCTATGGCACTTGGCTTGATTGAAAATCCAGACAAATTCTGTACAAAATCTAAACAGACTCTCCCTTTGTGAGAGACAATGTGCATAAATCACATGCACATCAGACAAGTCCTGGTGTGATGTCTAAAACTCATTGAAGTGCAGTGATTTGATTTCTTTTACTATTTAAAAAAGCCCAGCTCACACTGGAACAGTTCACAGATTGTATGAGAATCAGCACCTCTAAGTCCGAGGCCATGGTCCTCAGCCAGTAAAAGGTGGAGCGCCCACTCCGCCTCAGGGATGAGTCGCTGCCCCGAGAGGGAGGCGTTGTTTCAGGATCTTATTTACGAGTGAGGGATGACGTGAGCGGGAGATTCACAGACGGATCAGGGCTGCGTCTACGGCGATGCGGACGCTGAACCGGTCTGTTGCGATGAAGAAGCCGTTGATTTCTTTAACTATTTACCAAACCAACAGTACTCCTGCCACCTTCTCTCAAGTGAACATAAAATCCGTTAATAACGTTAATCTTATCCAATCTACATACAATGCCCAGTCAGACTCGAACTGAATTCCCCCTTTCTCCCACTTGACCAACCTTTTCACGGAAGAGACAAAACATCGACACAGGCTGTGTACTTTTGAAAGGTGTGATAAAAACTTTAAGATAAGTATGTTGTGCAAAGTTTCTGACGAACCCTGAAGAAGGATTAAAGCATATGGCAGATCTGGAAACTCACGGAGACGTGAGTCGGGGCAAATGAAGAGGCTTACACTTTCGGAAAGGTGCGGAAATCAACATCTTACACAAAGAAAAAAAAGGTCCCTCTAAAGTCCTCCGATCCACCCGCCACTGAATCAGCAACAAGGGGATGCAACGTGCAAAGAGGAAAGAAACTAGTGTGTTCTCAAGCTGAAAGGTTGTTAATTAGTGTTCATCACACATTCAGGGGGCGTCATTCGGCATTCTAAATTTAAAGATGTTGCGATTGCTATTCTTGTGAATGTGTTAGAAAAGTATTTTTCCAAGTACGAAAGTGAAAGGAGAAAAGTTCCTGCAGTATATTGTGCAATGCCTCTATATGTTCCGGTCTCCCATGTGTATTGTACAACTCCAGTATATAGCTGGCACCAAAAGTGTGGGTTCTCCCTACGGCAAATTTAACACCTCGTGTTGTTTTGTTAACAGCTGTAATATCTGGCCCCCCCTTCCCCACTGCTTTCTGGAAAACTCTGGGTACAAGACGAAAACTTTCAATGGCCATATTAACTGTACTTAAGATATTGTTTGAGCTAACCGCAGCGGAGGTAGCTCACACAAACGTCCTAAGAATGTTGGAAGTCCACATGAGTCCTGTAACCTCTTTTAGGATAACAGTGTGGGAATTGGAAATGGAGAGAACATTTTACAGCACCTGCTAGACAAACATTAAATTCAGTGTTGAGAGTTATTGGTTTGGGCTTTGGTTCCTGTCTGTGCTAATCACCGAGTCTGTGTTTTAGTAATACACACAATGGACGCGTCGTTGGTGGGACGGCGACACACAGAGATTTGGTTTTCATCCACTTCTTTCACTGCCTGTGCCCACAAAATAATATTCTGGCACAAAACCAATGAAGTGATGCTGGAGAGTTGGCTCCCTACAGTAACAGCTGCCCCGTGTCTGAGGCATCACATTAAATGATGTCAGTGATCTGACACTAATCATGTGTGCGGCTGACTGCTGGCAGTCCAGTCATCAGATCTTGCTGCCTCCAGCATCACATCATTTCTATGTCAACTGATTGTTCCACAGCTTAAGGCTTGAGTCTCTGTTATTAGATAACACAGTAAATGTTGTGTATAAGTATACATGACACTAAGGGCCAGATTTACAAATGGCTTGCTACTGCACAAACCATGGCATTAAAAAAAAAAAAAACACCATCAGGAAAGTTTCCCTTTTTAGCTGCTCAGCACAAGATAGGTACTGATTGTGGCTTTATCACAGGCAGTAAAGTTACCTTTTAGAGGGAGCAAGGGGCAGTAAAGGGTTTAATTATCACTTTTCTGCTCATATATTTGCAGTGCACACCAAGGCCAGCGTTTGGATCGCTTTAGCTAGTGTTGCAAGCTAATTCAACGTCACAAATCAATTTTAATGTAGGCTACTTCCCGCTTCAGGCTACTTCTCTGTAGAAGCATATCTACTGCATGACATCAAAATGTCAATCAAATACAGCTACCAATATAAAGTGTTGGATGTTAAAGTGGACCAGTTTGTGTTTTTCTACACGTCTGACCCGTGCCTGGATGAATCCAGCAATGCGCTAACATGTTAATGTTTAGCGGGTACAGTGCTTACAACAATCACTATCAGAGTATTGTTAATAAGCATGCTAACTAGGCCAATTTGGTAAGCTTTTCATAAAATGATCTAGTAGAATTTTGGAATATCTGATGGTGAAAAAGTTAAGCAGATATTCTGACTTAGTCCACAGATTAGGTTCGTCATTTACAGCATGTGCACGAAATGGTGGGGTTTCAACAATTTGTCCAATAGTTGTTGTTTCATAAATGTCAATCTCATAGTTGTTTGACAAGTCATTAGTATATATCTTCAGTGAAACCTGAACCTGTACAATATGTTGTTTCTCACAAAAGGAGTGAGTGTACAAGTGTGTCCAAATGTTTTACTGATACTGTATATTAATGTAAATTTATGTTCAAATTGGATATGGCCCTTTATCATAATCTATCATATACTATACTGCATAATGTTACTTAAATGCCCCACATTGTGGCAGGTTAAATCAATGTTTTAAAATAATTTGTTATCATGCAAAACATTTAATGAGGATTTGTTCTTCATCTGTCAGCTGCTATATAACTATGTGCAGTCTTATTAGCAATGATAATATCCACCATGGAGGTAATGTTTTTGGTAGTGTTTGTGTGTGTGTCTGTGTCATCTTGTCTATAAATATGATAGATTACAGGTTTTTAATAAATTCTGATAAAACTCTGGGTTAACAATCTATTACAATTTGGCTTGAATTCACCAAGGTCTTCAAGATCAACTTGGTGTTTTATTGGTCAAAAATTGACAAAAAGCCTTACAACTTAGAAACTCTGATTCACACAAATGGGGTGTGTGTTGTCAACATACAGAGAGTACTATATAAAAATTTAAAATATGTCATTTTTGACCTTTACTTCAAGGTCAACAGCCATTGTATTGAGAACATGTAGGCATACAGGGAATGTACAGGAAAATGCCATATATGGGGAATCTAAATATCACATTACCTTGGACCTCTGACCTCTTCTTCAAGGTCAAATGAGGTCAAACTTTAATAAAACATTTAGCATCTTTAAAACTCTGCTTAAAATTCTACTAACCTTGTTTGTATTGGCAATTTTTAGGAAAGGATCCTGCTATATGGGGATTCTAAATATCACATTATAGTTTTTTATCCAAATATTATCACACCACCTTGGAAATTCACCCCAAAATATACCTTTAAAGAAAGTACTGTCAAGAGAAAGACAACGGGCTGCCTGGTTAGTTAAATATACTCTAGTAATCTAAGTAAACATCTGTCGATGGATGGATGGTAGCTGAACTTTCAGTATGAAGACAAAACTTTAAAGGCTGAAGAGGAAAGAGAAGAAACACTCAGTTTACGTATTTCTATCAGGTTCTGACTTGACTTGTGAGACTGAAGAGGAATTCACACAGTTCCCTGCAGTGACGACACAGCGTGCCCAAAGCCAGTTGTAAGAGCCCAGGAAAATAGGCTTTGCTTGTCTTAACTGTACGATGAATCCCCCAGTTCATTTCATACAGCACAGGAACATGTTTGGAGAGAAGACAACTTTAGAGGAATTTTCCCACAAAGTCGAGTATTGATTGAACATTCTCGAGTTTGATAAGCGAGTCTTGTCTCCTCGAGTCTCGGGCAGATACGCACCCTCACCTCAGTCCGGCACTTTGGTGCTGCTGCGCCCTGACAGAAGAGTCACATAATTATACTAAAGAGGAATAAAATAGGGAAAGGGATTTTCTTTTCCATCTTAATAAAATCCAAATGAGAATAGGGGCTTCTTTAAAAAAAAAAATGCACAGGGAAAGGCCCAAAAAAGAAGCTGCATGGAAACCGTTGGCTTTGACGAATAACCCAAGCTCAGATATGTTGCGGTCACTTCGTGTCTCCCCCTGTAATGGCATGTCTTTTCAATAACCGCTCTCCAGTTCTAATCTCCAATAAAGTTGAGCAGCTGCTTCCACTGGCAGTGTGAAAGGCTACTGCATCACATTGTTTTGCTGGATCATCTGGTTTCTTTCCATTTTTCCATTTCTGTTTCTTCTGGCAATGTTGCACTTGGTACTAACACAGACCTTCACTGGCAGTCGGGTGTGCAGCCGGGGCTTGTGTGAGCTCAACCCTGACTGTCCCTCACACACCCCGGGGCTTTGTGAAAAATGAGACCATGGAGAATGAGATAATAACATTGTGGAATGGCAGTGTGTGAATTTGCTGGAGACTCGCGCTCATGGGAATCTGTGTGTGTGCGCATTAGCGTGTGCACGTGTAGCCTGCGTGGAACATAATTGTGCCCTCCCATGTGTAAAAACTATCAGTCAGGTTCACTTAATGCTTTGTCATTATGGGTAAATTAAAATTCCACAGTGATCGATAGGGTATTGACTGTCGCATTATGCACGTGTATAATGAATAAT
Source organism: Apistogramma diplotaenia (assembly GCA_015052665.1). Lineage (NCBI taxonomy): Eukaryota > Metazoa > Chordata > Actinopteri > Cichliformes > Cichlidae > Apistogramma > Apistogramma diplotaenia. The sequence goes on from VOQJ01014773.1 coordinate 46,626, forward strand.
CCTTTTTGACTCATTTCATTCCCAATTTATTCCACATTAAGGTTTTGTTTGTGTGTCCGATGGGAAGCAACAAGATGGGCAGAGTATCAATGCTTTTGAAAGCATGACCAGATTAGAAAAATGGAAATGAGATCATACCTGAATTAGCATTGTGTGTGGTCAGATAAGACAGTGAATGGTCCCCCCCCTTGGACTGCTGTCTGTGATTCCGCATGTTAGCACACATGCCAAAAATGCTCAGTCTTCCACCAGCTAGCGCTGATAATCGCCATGAATACGCGTGTTATTGCAAAACACTGACGAGAGGACAGATCAGGCGAAACACAGCAACTCAAATCCATAAATACATTAACAATAGTATCTGTTAAAATGTTATTAGTTTTACTTTAATGCACAAGAGCAATCATTTTCCAACACGGTGACTCACTTTTTCTTTTACGTACCAACAGCAGCACCCAGTTATTAATGCTAATCCTCATTTTGGGAGCTTTTACAGTCGCTGCTTTATAATTTCTACTGGAGCAACGTGTAATTTATGCGAGACTTAAGTACTGCCACTGACAACAGTGTGATTTTATTTTCAAAACTCCCATTTCATGCCAAATCACGGAGTATCAGCTGGTCTGCATTCCATACAGTTTCCCAAGAGTCTTATAATGATGTGTTTGAAAATCCTTCTGGCTTCATTACAAAGTGTTATTCATTTGAGAGAGGTAGGAACAGAGACGGAGATTGCAAGCAAAAGTGTGTATTCCTGTGTGTGTGTGTGTGTGTGTGTGTGTGTGTGTGTGGGGTTGGGTCTTTGTGCACATGACACCAGCACAGAATGTAAGAAAGAAACTGAGCGAGACAGAGAGATAATCTCTACCTGCAGTTCAGTCTGTGCGCTCTCTTGTAAGCGCTTCCTTATTTCTCATTAGGACTCAGAATGAGAGGAATTAGTGGCACTGAGTGAAAGCTTGGCCTACTTTAATAATATTGCTGATCCAATTTAACATGACCGGATTATGTTAACATGGTCATAATGCACCCATCTCAAATGTAACCTCGCTGAAGGTCTCGCTACGAATTACCTGCTCTTGTTCAGTCATTAATATGATTCAGTGATAACACGATTTCATCACTGATATCGCTCGTTTTCTACAGTAAATGCATCGTTCTCTTTGATTAAGTCGTTGCATGTCCAAAGCCTTTTTTTTCTCCTCCTTTACCTTTTTTAAACAGTGTTGTCGGATTAATCACTGCACATTTCTGCAAATCTTTATGACGAATAAAACTCAACACATAAAATTGATGGTGCCTTTTATGAATTTTAAAGGTTACCTACGCACTATTGAATAAACTCTTCCTGAGGTGTGTACTCGTGTGCGCACGAGTGCAGCTCACAACGCACAAATCCACTGGAAAGCACGAGGCAATAGAAAGCTGAATGGTAAATTCTGGTGAAGGAAGAAAAGAAATAAAAAAAAAAAGGGACTAAAAATAGATAACGGACCGTGTTTATGGTGGAAACCTGGGGGGAGGAATAAAAATGTGGGAAAGATTATTCACTGCCGTTGACAGTGCAGTGTCAGCTTGTTATTCTTGCATACAGTATCTTGATTTCTTTTCTTTGCCTGCCATCTTTCAACCGAGGTGATTACCATGCCAATTCGAAGAAGAAAGTTTTGAGAGCGAGAGAATAAAAGAAATGAGAGGTGGTTGTTTGGTAACAAGATAGCAAATTAATGATGGGTGTAATGTTGCAGCGACGCATGTAGCAGACTCAAAAAGAAAGGAAAAATATATATATTTTTTTAAATAATACAAACTGGAAACTGATGCGCATGAATCATCTAGTCATGTAATACTATTTAAATATCATTGTGTAAAAAAATATATATTTTAAGGGAAATTGCAAATAACTTTGGTGCCGAGCTTATTAGTGAGATTATGGTAATTTTGATGTTTGACTTACATTTGCCTTCCATTTACCTGGGCTGACTGCATTAAAGCTCAATAATATGAATGCCTCAAGGAGAATATTTCCCCCCACTGTCTAGGGTTCTTTATCACAGCGGGTCACCGCAGCACTTCGATCTTCATCTTTGTTTTGGCATAGATTTTCACACCGGACGCTCATCCTTCCTGCGTTTCCTCCCAGTCATGAACCTGATATCTTTTGCATGTTAGGCAGCTGTATTAATGATGGATACATTATATGTTTTTGCCGCTTTCATCTCTTTGTATGTAATAAGCCCCAGTGATTGATACTATTCCCTCCGTGTAGGCTCAGATCAGTGTGATGTTTGAAGCTGTGCATTGCTGATCAGTAAAAATTTACCTCAAATCTGTTAAACCTAAAGTAATGAGCCTGTTTTGAAAGTATAAGCAGTAGAAAGTACAGATATTCATGTTAAAATGCGAGTAAAACTAAAAAGTTGTCAGAAAAATAAATACTTGGTGTTTTTGGTGGTGGCTCTCACTGTGGCATTGTAGCACTTCCTGTACATAACCAGACCCCTGTAGTTTGTGAGGGTTAGTGAATCGGTGTGTAACTTGCCAAAACAATGTCGGTCTCTGTAGTTTTCTCAGGGCCCCTCCCCAATCGGACCAGGAGTGACATGTTTACCTGCATGTTCTCCTTAAATTGCTGTCTGTCTGAGGTGTACCCAAAAGAAAATGATGCGGGCTTCACAGATAATTGGGAATCTTTCTGGGGAAAACCGGGTCTTGTTAGGAGAGATGGCATCCATCCCGCTTTAGATGGAGCACTCGTTCCTAGAAATTTGACCACATTTATTAAACCCCCAAAATGTGACTTTCCTGCGTTGAGACCAGGAAGCAGAGCTGCAGTGTTGCATGGCTCTCTGCAGCTTCTTTCCTTCTGTCATCCCCACGTCTCCCCATGGAGACTGCATCTGTCCCCTGACCACCAAAAACTAAACCAAAAATCAGCAAAATAAAAGATTTAAACATAAATCAAAAGGAAAGAATAATATAGCTGCTTCAACTGCACGTAAGAGAAAGTTAACAGTTAAATGTAGATTATTAAACATTAGGCCTATTTCTTCTAAGTTAATATTAATAAATAATTTAATAATTGATCAGCATATTGAGTAGAGAAAAAAAGTTCATAACCTTCTCACGGATGTATCATTACATACACCTACTTTCATTACTACTGATGGTTATTTCGACTCTGATTGATCTTTCAGAGTTAACTTCAATCGTTACTTCCTCCAAACCATCAACGTGTCTATTAGATCACATTCCTACTAGACTGCTCGAAGAAGTCCTTCCATTAACTGATGCTTCAATCATAAATATGATCAGTGTGTCCTCATTAGTTGGCTATGTACCACAGGCTTTTAAGGTGGCAGTAGTTAAACCATTACTTAAAAAGCCTTCACTGGACCCAGCTGTCTTAGCTAATTACAGGCCAATCTCCAACCTTCCTTTTCTCTCAAAGATCCTTGAAAGAGTCGTTGTAAAACAGCTGACTGATCATCTGCAGAGGAGTGGTTTATTAGTGAAGGTTACAAATGATCTTCTCGTGGCCTCTGACAGTGGACTCACCTCTGTGTGTGTTTACCACTGCAGCTTTTGATACTGTTGACCATAATATTGTATTACAGAGATTAGAGCATGCTATAGGTATTAATGGTATTGTCCTCCAGTGGTTTGGCTCCAATTAGCTCATGTGAATGGGGAGTCTTCTTCCCACGCTAATGTTAATTATGGAGATCCACAGGGTTCTATACTAGGACCAGTTCTATTTATATTATAAATATTTCTCTTAGGTAGTAATATTAGTTGGCATAGCATACATTTTCATTTCTATGCCTTCAACTGAAACCAGTTCCCAGATTCAGTTATGCTGAGTATGCGTATGGACAGCAGAGTGTGGCCTACATGGGTATGTCACGCCACATTAAAATATTACTCCTTCTGAGTCACTATAAGGCTACTGACCAAAAGAGTATCTGAAAGTGACCATGCTAGCATTAGAAGAAAGGATGTAGACGATGTTGGTGCTGATCAGACCATAATTACATTAGTGACTGTTCTGCTGCAGACATGAGTAGCACACGGATTCTTATTATCTTTAGCTAAAAACACTCAACAGCGAACTTCAGTTAAAGTTATATCTAAAGTTTGCAGTTCAAATGTAATTGTAAGAACCTGAACTCTGGTCATCGCTATAAAAATCTGACTCATTCAGTCACATCTTCAAGGCCTCCACGCCTTCAGCTTCTCTGCACAGCCTCCTACAGGTTTACTGAATCTTCACACTGGATGGATACCGTGACATGCAAAACAAATAAATGACAAATTTAACATAATACATTAACACAGTGCTCTCAAGCCATCATTGTGTTGCTTCATCTGAGCAATCTGCAATGTGGTTTTGTGTCATAGTGAGAGTAGTAATGAAATTATGGCACTATTTTCTACCCGTGTGTCTAAACCTTGAATCCAATTGCAAGGTCATTCTACTCTCTCTGTGTCAAAGTGTTAGCCTTATGCAGAGCCTGTGATTGCTCAAGGCCCTTATCAAAAACAAATTCTACAGACAATTTCATTTACAGCCATGATTATGCGCATGCCGTAGCAGTGAAAAAAATAAATAAAAACAGCCTGGCTCAAATTTCCCATCTGGCTTCAGGCCTTAATCTGTAACGAGGGACCGCGGAGGACACTTTCTCTCCTGTATTTACAAACCTGGGTTCTCAGGATGGCAGGCCACAGAGGACTAATTAACACAAGTTTCTATTTTGGTTCCGGTGAAGAAAGCACAAGCAGTATTGCACTGGGACACGCCAGGGCAGCTTTTTGTGTACACGGAGCTCTGGTTAAATATGGTGAAACCTCTACAGACTCGTGCTTTAACCACGGTGCAGTACCACTACACTGTTAATGGTAACCACATGGTTAAGACAAAGAGAGCAGGACACGTTTTTCTGATACTGCATCCTTTATTCTGAGTGATGATGCAGTCACATGGTGAATTTGAACAAATATGTGAGTGAACATAAATGATAAAATTCAATCATGTCCTTGATGGCACGTTTTCTAAATTCCCTTATAAACGGTAGAATTTGGCACTTAAATGAATAGTTTAAAGGATCTCAGCCTTTTATGAATTCAACTTTTGGTTTTTTAAATCATCCGTAGTCAGAATACTTTGTCCATTGTGGGAGTTAATTGTGATCGTACACTCATGAAACTCATTCTGACCTCAAGACCTGCAGTTTCTTCCTTTCCCAGATAAAAATGTGACACATTGTGTCTCTGGCGGTGTAGCAGTGGATAGAAGCTAAATAAAATCAGGCAGGGAGAATCTAGTATGATGCATTAGATTTTGTGTTGAAGATCTCTTTGGTTTCAGCTTGGTCTTAGGACCAGTGCTTCCAAAAATAGAGCCGCTACGTGGGTCAGGTGGAGACGTAATCGCAAAGAAAATTCAGTTTTTAAAGGATGATAAAAATGAATACAGGTTACATGTGATAGGGAGAATTTTCCTCATTTTTCTTCTTTATGGCTTTTGAAGAGGTAACAAAATGTTTGAGAACCACTGCAAAACTTGATGGGTCCCAATAAAAGAGCCAAAGTTACTCAAGAAGTTAATAAAGTTAACTGTTATATGATATATTTTGTTTTGATAATAACATTTACACACTCAAAATCCCTCTCTCCTGCTCTCTAGAAGCACTGACTAAAAGGGAAATGCTTGTAGTGACTGTGGGTTTGTTTAGTAGTCGGTTTGCAACAGGTGTTGGAACTGCCGTATTTTTCGGAGTATAAGTCGCACTTTTTGGGAAAATTTAGTTGATAAAATCAAAGGCAATTTAAAATGATGGATTTGAGAACAACAGGGCGAATAGGCTCACATAACGTATTCAGTTACATGACGATGAAGTACGTGCCTGGGCTGGTAACAGGACATATTAATAGCTAACATATAGCATAAAGAACATGCTAACAAGCTTACCAAACCATCAGTTTCACCTTAAATCACTAAATCCATTAATTCATCCTCGGTGTCACTTCTAAACAACTCGATCAACTCCGGAGGCAGACGAAGCGCCGCTTCCTCTTCTGCGCCGCTTCCTCTTCTGCGCCGCTTCCTCTTCTGCGCCGCTTCCTCTTCTGCGCCGCTTCCTCTTCTGCGCCGCTTGTCGTCAGTTGCAGTTCCAATTATTCTGGACTTTCTGAATCCTGACAGGATGGTTTAGGTTCTCAGCGTAAAAATAAGTCGCTCCTGAGTATAAGTCGCACCCCCCTCCAAAAAATGTAAAAAATTATGACTTATAGTTCGTTAAATACGGTAAGTAAAAACTGTTGCATTCTGGTTAGTTTCACGGCAGTTTAGGAAACCTGGTTGATTTGAGGGTGAGCTGGTTTAAGATTCAACAGATTTAAATGTCATCGCACCCCATAATGTTTTCTGCCTGATGATCCCGACCTCATGATTGAATTTAATCCAGGTATCATCTTCCATTTCTATCTATACCAAAGTTGATCGTTATTAAACATATGATTTTACGATAGATACCTATCAAACCTCGATAGTCCACAAAAATGTTTTTACATACATAACTGTCACCTTACCACCGTCAAAACATTGTTTATCAAACCACCGACAATGACATAATCCGCTGGCACGCTCTGCTATGATGTAGATGTAGAGTATACATCTGAGCAAGCCATGAACACAGCCTGTCTCTGCTCAGACTCCCACGAAACATGCTGCTCCATTACAAACATGCAGCCTGTACTTCATGTGGTAATGCCAGACTGGCAGATGGGTTGGTCACCCGGTGACCTCTGACATTGAACCTTCAGAGAAGCGAGGCCGTGGATTTTGTCCAGCGGTCGTCATCATTCTCAAATGTTCAGCCAAAATGGATGTATGATGCTTGAGCCAACTTGGGCCAGATGCTGTCTCAAAGGAGACCACATGAATTCAGCTGTTATCCCAAAAGATGCTTTTTGGAAATGCGAGAAATTTTTGTCCGGATAAAGATTTGGGCATGCAAACAGCAGCAGCGATGTGTGTATATGTTCACAAAGAATGCACTTACATTTTAAATGTGCAAATTGATAACAGCATACAAATGCAAGTGTTTTTTTGTTTTGTTTTTTTCCAAGCAGAGTGAAGACAAAAAGAGTGCAGCAACACAAAGGAAACATCTTTACTTGTCTTGCTCTTCGCACAGATTGTGTACTCAACAAGAGATAAAAGGATGATGTAGAATCAAGTCGGTCCCTCATTGTTTCACAGCCAAAATTTTGCCATGGCTGTACTCTTAATCAGCAGTGTCTATTGTGTAAGTCCTTTGACTGCCTTTGTTCATTTAATGACCAAACCCTGAAGACACAATGGAAATTTATATTTTTGAGGAGCGAACTAATTAACGCTGTTTATTAGAGAGACGTAACATGAAGAAACAATAGGAAACGGAAGGCTGGGGGGGGGAGGGGGAATACATGCTGTGACATATCAGAGGTTTTGTACACGAGTTGAAATTTATCATGAAAAAGGTGCCAAGACTGAAAGCGACTAAGTGAACGAGAGTTAAAAGCAGCGGAGGTGATTATGAGGGGTTAATTCCTTCCTGAAAAAAAGAAAAAGGCAAATGTAGTCAGCACAGAAATAACACTGACCTTCAGGCAACCTTGTAACCAGCCCGGAGAACTCTGACTTTTTTTATTTCAGCAAGGGGCCATCGCTTAGACACATGAGGGCACTGATGCTCAGGAGGGAGACGCTGTTAATCACGACAACCGCTGCCATGTACTTGTGCGATCTACACTAGGTGAAAATCATTCTTGTGGAGTGTCTGATTTGTGTCCAACACCATTCTGTCATGTTGGTCTGCAGAAGACGAAGCCACTTGCTCAAGCAAACAACGCTTTGATTGACATTCAGCTTAATAGGGATGCAACACATGGAGGAGCTGGTAAACAAGCTCGGCTTCCAGCGTTGGAATGGAGTGCTTTACTTGGGTGGTTAGGTTGGAGTGGCAATGGAGGCTGTTAGTCGGAGAGAGAGGAAAAACAACACCCCCTTGACACGGATATGGTTGCTAACATTGCCTTGTGATTTCTTTTCCAAACGGATAAACTTTAACCAAGACTGGCGACAGACATGTTTAACCCTTAAAGCAGCCTTGAAACTATAAACTAGCAAAAAAAACCAAACAAGACTCTCAGGAAAATACATAGGCGAATAAGAGAGGCCGGCGAAGACAGTATGACAGTCTCGTGGGTGAGGTGTAAACCTAAACCTGGGGATTATAATTAATGAATGCAGTCAGTAGAAAAAGAAAAAAGGTCTGTAGAGTTTGAGGGGTGGGGGGGGGGGGAGGGGGGGGGGATGAAACAGGAAACTGAGAAGCTTAAATCAGTTGCCCAATAACCCTCAACACATGCACACACACACACACACACACACACACACACAGTCCTGTGAAGTTAGCATCTAATGCTTGGCTTCAAGACTGCTCATAGAAGAGGAAGGCAGGGAAACGGAGAGCGCGGACACCTTAATGTGCCTACACCATATGCTGTTAGCTACTGATGGATGCAGCTCTCCCTCTCCAGCTACTGGAGTAACTTATTGCATTTCCTAGTGACACCGCCGCTGTTGATAAAGTTAAAGATAAGCCATCTGTTCATTACGGCAGCGCGGCTTCACTCGCAGGGATGAGGGGAGTCCAAGCGCACACGAATCTAAACGTTGCCCGCCTTAATTACCGTTCCACGACATCCCGAAAGCGCCCGTATGCGCTTAGTATGGAAAGTCACATCTGGCATGACGAGTGATTATTTAGTGATCAGTGATTATTTTCTATCAAAACTTCAAGAGGAATAATTGACACGCTGTTAACATAATGCAACGTAAGCAGATTTTCACTCAGGCAGGAGTAAAAGTGAAGACTTGCTGAATCTGTCACTCAAGTCTAATTACTGCAGAATGTATGCAAAGTCACACTAACAAGCTATCAGTCACATTTCTTATTAACAACTCAACCAGCTGTTGTTGGGGAAAGGAGAAAAAAACCCCATAATCCAGCACAGGGACCAGTATGATTGACTTTGAGTTATGGTTTCTCATATGCTCTCATATGCCCATGTTGTCTGTGAAGCATCATTAAAACATATATTCCCTCATACACACCTGCAATAATTTAGAGTAGGAAGGTAGGAAAATATCACTTACAGATGAAATAAAGTTATTGAAAATGCACATATCAAAAAACAAAATCGAGTTTTTATTTATACTCGATGTTTAAAATGATATGCGGCACATCATTTTTCAAGGGCATGAAAAACACAGATGGAGGTTTGAAAGCGGTGCATTATCCATGAATAGCATTGTTCTTATCCTCTGAGAGATTAAAAAATATATATATATAAATAAATAACTTCAGATGAATCCGCTGTGGACTATTACAAAGCTACCAACGCTCTGGATGCTCTCCAAAGTTGCCTTTTCTAATTTTCACCAGGCATAGATCTACTTTTAGACTTCTACCACATAATGGTATTTGCTTAACTGAGCAGCCAGCAATCACTCTTCTCTCTGCCAGTGTCATATCACTGATCAAGTGTGGCTCAGTTCCTGTCTGAAAGGAGGGCTGCCAGACATAATGCAATAATAACGGGTGCACAGCTTGCCTAAGAGAACCGAGGTCCTATTTCACTGCTGACGATGCTGGAATGAACTCTTTGTGCTCCTTCTCTCTCATTCTCCCACTACGAAACCCTTGAGCTTGTGAGAGCATAATGAGCCAATTGTAATTCCTCGCCTATAGCTTTGTATTGAAGAGTGTATGGATAAGGGTGGGGGGGGGAGGTAGAGGCAGTGGACATTTCTACTCCGAGTCAAAAGACGGGGATTCGAGGATTATCTAAGGCTGAAACGTGCTTTTGAGTTACAATTTTGGAACTGAAACTGATCCTGCCGCCTGTACCAAAATTTTAGGGAGATGTAAGAGTGAAAATACCTACACACTAATGAAACGGAAATCTCTCTCTTTGCCTCCCTCCTTATATTAGCAATACAGAAGAATGGCTGTGAATTTGATATAGTCTTAATTATTAGCGACTTGATGTGTCAAAATGGGTTTGCATTAAATAAAAAAGCCTACGCCACAGCTCTTAAAGACTGTTTGCAGTGGCCCCTGCTTACCAAGTGATAGATGCATCCTTAAAGCATCCATAATCTAGACATTATTTAAAGCTTTTACTGTAACAGGTGGCTTTAATGTACTGTGAATTGCTGACCTTGAAATAAAGGTAAACGCATCAACTAGATGTGATATGTTAAAAATCTAACAGCTTTTAATCTCGACAAAGAGCACTCCTCTTATCCGGCATAGTGGACGTGAACCTGCGCTGCTCCCCCACAGATGCCTACTGTGATGTTTGACAGATTTCTCCCTCTCCAGCTAGGCTCTCAGTAAATGTCCATCTGGCAGCTTCCCATGGGTACTTATTATTCTCAGCTAGCCAGGGGTTTTCTGTTTCCGAGCAGTCAGCCAGCACCTGCCTCAAAGAGTTGAGAGCCGGACCAGAACTGCTTGCAGATGCTCTGCCGAGTAACCAAACTGTGCTAGTGTAGTGGCATGGCGCTGGGTATTCAATTACACAATAACGCGGCAGTCTGTCCCCAGTACGAAAAGTCAAGTGCATTGAGAAAAACTATCTGTCTGAGGCACAACACCGGTCAAGTAAGAGTCACATCAAGGTGTGCCAGTTTTCTCATTTGTCCAATACACCTACTCCACCTTGGTGGTGAGATGATTGATTTTCCCCTTCTGAACAGATGCTTGGAGCCATGGGTACCGCTGAAAAGTCCTGCTGTCCTGGTCTGATACCCTGCTATGGTAGATTCAGTCATGCAGTTAACCTCCATCACTCTCCTGTAGCCTGCTGAGTGTCTCAAACACACACTGACAGAACATAGGATGCCACACTTGTCTTGACATTCAATAGCAAGATATTTTCACAGGTTCCTTCTATATGTCCGGGGTTTCTCCCACATAGCAGGTAAAACAAACTCCCTAAACTCTCAGTTTTAGGTCAGCTGATCGGATGGTGGAAGTAGATCTGAGTATGTTTCCTGATAGTAAAGAAAGGTAACAGTAATGGAGCTCAAAGACATAATTGGCACGCCAATGAATAAAGAAGCCGTATCTGAATTTAATAATGCAGCGGAACTATAAATATTAGAAATATAGAAATCGTCACATAATCTAGAACATGAGATGCTGTGGCAATAAAGTTCAATCAGTGTGTGAGTCAGCATGACAAATCTAGATATCTATCATCTATCTATTATATGTATTCATATCATTTTAAAAGGAGGAATTGAAAGAAAATGTCAGACAGCTGCTTCAGGTCAGAGTCACAGAGAAACTTGGAGTTTGTTAAAAATGAGAATAAGAAAAAAAAACTGGGCAGCAGGTTTGGTTCATAGATTCTGCTGCTATGTTCATCCCATTCTCATTCTCAAGGTTTCACATACTGCCTTTTGGCAAAGCCGCCAGAGTCTCACAAATGTGCGTTTGTCTTTTGGCATTTGTACCCTGAGGCGGGGGGGAGGGGGGTTTGCAATGCTTTTTTCAGTCCCATAAGGATGCTTGAAAAGGACACGTGAGCGTAATGATCGTGAGCAGAATTTGAAAACAAATGAGAAAGGAAATGCAAAACTCTCAGAGCCATAAAAGAAGTGGTAGGCCTACAAACAAACGTTCTACAGCAGATGAACAGTATCTGACGGCCTTGGCCTTAAGAAAAGGGGAAATACAGCAGCAAAAAGAGGTGAAAATGCTGAGGTATGCCACATTACACAAGAACTGGACTGAAAATCAGTGGCAACAAGTACAACAGTGAGCATCTGCAGCCATGTGTAAAGCACGGTGGAGGCTCTGTCGTGGTTTGGGGCTGAATCCCAGCTAGTGGTGCAGCGGATCTAATCAGAATTGATGGATTATGAATGCAGAAAAGCACTGCTAGATTTTAATATACTGAGCAATTCCATCTGGAAAGCTTCTGATTGACAACGGCTTCATTTTTCATTCTCTTTGAATGTCCTTCAAGAAGCCCGGAGAATTGTTCCTGAAGACTGCTTAAAGAAATTAGAAGAAAGCTGCCTGGGAGAGTTCAGGGTGTGCTGAAGAATAAAGGATATCACACCAAATATTGACTCTCAAGTTCAGTAGAATTGTACAAACTCTGCTTTTACCTTAAATACTGAATTTCCATTTATGCTTGTACAAGTTTCAATAATTGCTGCACCATTTTTTAAACAACATACAAAGAAACGAGGGTGGCTCGTCTGCTTTTCCGGTAAAGACTCCCGCTAACCCTGACATCTGCCTCCAGCCCGGGTTTTTCTGCAGTTACAATGGTTTTAGTAGATGATCTCTGGTGCTGTTTCCACCACTGTGAGGGAAAGTAATTAGTGCAGTTCTGACATGTGCAGGGGGAAAAAACAGCAGCATCCATCTTGGAGGAGACCCACAAGAGCACAACTGCACTAAGTTTGACCTGTGTGGGATAAACGGAATTATAAAGCGAGCCCCTCATCAGCTTTCTTTCTTTCTAGGTTGAAAAACAAAGGTGGTATTGAGTCTGAATTGAATTATTCTTTCTCTGTACATCTGTGTGGGATTTCTAATTAATGGTGCAGCTTGACATCAGAGGAACTTGTTTAGGAATGCTGGGTAGTTTGGAAGCAGGATTTATGTCATCTTTTTTTATCTTTTATGGCACCAGTGTAAAACTGCTCGAAGACCCTTTTTTTTAACCCAGTCCGAGAACCGTAAAGTTTGAGACTTGAAAGCTGAGACATGGACGAACTTTCTGAGGAAAGTTAATCATGAGAATAAGAAATCCAAGGTTCTCTCACTCCACGGCCGCTGCCCACACTACCAGGGGTTTCACGTTTACATGTGGAGTTGGAACCAGCATAGGGGTTCACAGCTTTAGCACATGTGAGATTTCCACACTCACCACAGTGTAGAAACAAACACCATCCGTTCGATGCTTGTTTAAGTCAACACTGCCGGCGTATTCTTTGAACAATCTGGGACATTTGATTCTCATTTGAATAAAACTCAAATTGAAAGGCACAGAGCACACAAGCCGCCTGCCAGAGAAAGCTACCATTGTGTATTCTCATGCACACATATGGGAAAACGGAATGGGTGGGGATTGCGGAGTATTGCACACCTTACTGGGCAAACATCAGCATCTTGGTGTTGTTTCGACTCCTTAAGCCCCCCCACAACCCTTTTATATATGCGTTTGCGTCACTCCCAAAAACACATGACAACTCAAACACAGCTCTCACGCTTAGTGCTATGAAAAATGAAGCGAGTCTTACCTACTGTGGAATAGTTGGTCACATCTGTAAGCAAATCATTTGGGAAAAGAGGGAGAATGGGGAAGGGCGGGATGAGAAGGGGAGAAAGAGAGAAGGGGGGGGGAGGAAAAAAATAGAAACGTCAGCAAATTACAATGTACAGCAAGCTAAACTTCAATGCAGGCTGAGGCTGTCACCGGCTACCCTGAAAAATGATCGTCTCCCAGCATTGCACAGAGTTGGGGTTAAGAATAGGCTCTGTCAAGAGCGGGACATCATTTATTAATCGAGGGACATGAAACGTCTGAGATAGTCTCCCCTGAGGATCCCGAGTTTGCACAACTTGCATTAATATTTGTCAGTGTATCAAATTTTTTAAAGGTGGAGGCAGAAATTATGTAAGCAGAAACCCAATCCATTACCTGCAAGTCATTGCTGTTTTTTTCACCCCCCCACTAGTGCAACATAACCACAGAACAAACAAATGTGCTCACACAAATCCACACCACAGTGTTCCTCTCTTTCTCTCTCCATACGTCTCTGAGGTAATTAAGTAGCCCTCAGATATCTCTCACCCTATGCGCTGGACCTTTTACTACACTTCCCCGAGCTTGTTAGTCCGACAGCGGACATCCGCGCTTCCAAAGGCATAATAAAAATGGCAGTCCTGCCACCCCGTGAACGCCGCAAAGACCCCGGGCAGCGTGCCAAAAAGGGCACCATTTAGCCACATCTTCACTCGTCACTGCTACCTGACATTCCCATGAGTTATAGAAAGGGGTATTGCAAGGCTTGGCGCCCCCTTCTACTTTCCTCTACTAACATTCCACCATGCTGAGAAATACATACCGGATTTCCATTACAGCTTGCTTTTTTTTTTCTTTTTTTTTTTAACATCGAAAGTGGTCCCTCTACGAATGTACTCTCCTAAAGTACAGTTTTGGTTTCTTGTAAATGTGCAATAAAACAAGGAAATGGAGTGAACTGACAATAACGGGGGAACAGTGTGAGGGAAATAGTAGACTCAGGACTAATTCGGAGTTGCTGTTGCTTACGGGGCAGTCTGGTTTTGTTGCTAAGCAGAATTTGCGGGTAATATGATTTATCATCGATGATTCCTATCCACCACCACCACCAGCCCCCCCCTCTCTCTGCATTCATTTACATTTTTGGTGGGGATGCAACAAATCCCCACAGGGATCAACAACAAGTGAATATGATTGCAATATCTGTTTTGTGCGTGAGAACAAATCTATTTTCAGGCAAAAGGGGGGGGGGGGGACTGGGGTTCAATCTCTGGGACGCTCATTACCATTCTGCCTGACACACACTCATGCTCACTGCTACTGTTGTTGCTAAACAGAGAGCTCAGCTGAGGACCTTGAAGCTTCATGCCGGGAAAATTGGACCCAGGGGAAGGGGGTAGCAGGGACTGATGTCAGACTTGAAGAGCCTCTAGAAGCACCTGGGGTTTCAGCGACATTAGCATCAGTTTTGCGAGCAAGTGATAGTCGAGGGTCTTGAAGGCACGCCGGTAATAGAAAACAATGAAAGCGGTACAGTGCAGCGGTACATTTTTGGAATCGAGTGCAAACAATGGAGCATGTACAGTTACATGACTGCCCTGCGCTCTGAGCCATCCCATTTTTCTGTTCATCTAATCGGTTTTTGTGGTTTTAACCGTGGGACTTTATGCAGTGCAATGAAGATTATTGATTTTTTTTTTTCCTGAGTCCTTTGGTGGAAATTTGGAATGCCCGGCCAATCAAAACTAGCGGAGGTAGCGTGGGCCTAAGTGGATTAGACTGGTGGGTGTGGTGGAGAGAGGATCGAGAGGGAGAAACTGAAGCTCTGGTGGCTTCAATAAACCCACTCTGTGAACCAGGAAATAGATGGAAGACTAAGACACTTTTTTCACCCTCTCTCACCCTCCTGTTTTAAGCAGATAAGCTGCTTCCAAGGTCTTAGTTATGCTGTGTAGAACCCACAACACTACATGGAAACTTCTGACAAGTCAAATAAAAGAAAGAAGCTGAGAAGTCTGTTCCTCGTGTTGTCTTTTCTCTATTGACAAGAGGGATTTGGGCATGTTTGGAGTGGTCAGTACTGAGGGAATTACTAAAAAAACCTCTGTGATGTGCCATAGTGAGCATGTCACTGCACCAACATGGGTTTTAGTGAAGGCCTGGACTCCTTTTTGGCTTTAGCCTTGACTAGCCATTGCAATAAAGAAGAAATAGCTCTGCTTTGATGAGCAACTGGCAGCCTCGCCGTGAACCCTTTTTACATTTTCTTATAAATTTAAGCTTATTTGGTTTCTTTTATTCTGTACATGGTGGCAGATCACTATGACATCACTTGTGCCAAAGGAGCTTCAAAACTCAGTGTAAAGTTTCTGTATTTCATAAAGATTGTTTTTAAATTCAAACTACCCCAATCACTTGAAACATTTCAGCACCGCTGCGCAGCAAATCGCTGCTACTCAGACATATCATGAACATACCCTTGCACACAGCCCCACCTGATCAAATTACATGGTGGTAAAAAGGGAACTCCACTGCGGTGAACGAGCAAGGGATTCGTTTAAAGGCTCTCGGTTTTCTCGGCAGCAACACGATCAGCACACTTCACTTCACCTCGTTGTTGATAATTAGTGACTTTGCTATCTTAAATTTGTGACTTTATTTACTAGTTTATTTACTTTCCTCCCAGATATTTGCCCTGCAGGATGTCTGCTGCTACGACTCCCTCTGCGCAGCAGCAGACTGTGACATTTCTGTTCCTTCTAACTTTATCTCTCTGTGATCATTTTGCAGATTTAGCTCGCAAACGTAACGAGTTCATTGAAAGATTTAGCTACTTTTAGCTAAGTGAGTCTCAGTGGGGAGAACAGCAGTGCGAGACCAAAATGATTGCAACCATGTTGCTCCCAGGACAAGGACCACATCTGCAACAACTCGCGGTCAGGAACCATTTTCCAAGTGACCCTGTTGCATTAATGGGGGTCTATGAACGCACCGGTGCGTCAAAATGACATCACAACTTTGAGACGACGTAGCATCGGTATGCTGCCACGCTGTGTCGCCATTTCAACATGCATCGAAAGTGCAGACTTCAAACTACGTACCACTTGGTGTTGTTAGGCCAAGTAAAACCGGAGCTACGCCCGAACATGTACGCGACAATTTTTGCTGTTTATTGTCCTCGCATTCCATGTGCGATTAGTGCTGTTCGAAACGGGAAAATCGGCATATTCGCTAGCAGGAAGTGCTTCGCTAGCAGGAAGTGCTTGTGAATACAAAACAAAACAAAAGAATTCCCCTTTCCTATTGGTGGAAAAATGCACCATATCAACCAATTGGAAAA
>VOQJ01014775.1:9568-43449 GCA_015052665.1 Apistogramma diplotaenia
CAAATATAAAAGAGACAAAGGCAGTTTGTGATAACTGACCCTGTAGGAAATATTGGTTTTGAGCAGTTGGTATAAAAGGTCACCCACTGTTTTAATATGTCTTCTCACACTGGGACATTGTGCAAATGTTATAGTTGACCTGCTACCCCTAATAAAAAATGTATTCAATAACCTTCTTGTTTTATATCTCAATGCCAAAAACAGTATTTAATTCAGAAAAACAACTTTAGATATACTCAGAAGTAGTGCAACAGCGAATATGATTATAGATTTTTATATTTTATTCCTCGTTGTAGAAATTATCGATCAGCGCTTTACGGTGAAGATTGAAGTCAAATACAGAGTCAACAGCAGTCGGTTTCTGTCTGCATCATCTCAAACATTTTATTTTTGTTTGCCTTAATAATAAAAACTCACACTGTCTTGTAAATACTCGTGAATCATTATGTTGTCGGGTTACAGCCACCCAAACAAGAAGGACCTATTGCAGTTTGTTAAAAATACTTAACTCTAACAAGTAAGCACTTTAATCAACAGCAGGCACGCTAACACACTAATTCAAGGACTCGTACCATTTGACGTGTGTGTGTGTGAGTGTGTGTGCACGCGTGTGTGCATATGTTTGGGGGTGGGGGTAGTAAAAGGGAGGTTAATCACCCATGTGAAAAAAAGGAAAACCTACAAACAAAAGCATTCAAAGGCCCTTTCATATGTTTTCCATTGAAATTTGGTGAATATTCTGTCACCGTGCTTTTGAAGTGATTGCTGAGCATACAGTTCAGAGAAATGTTCCTTTGAGCCACTGCCTCTGCAGTCTTTGTTGTCATCTTCATTGTGCTTTGCTGACCCTATGCTTTTCTAAAGAGCAACATCCCACACCTCCGATTAATGCCTCATTAGGCCTGGTACTGGCTGTGAGCAGGGGCGGCGAGCACGATCTCACGTCTATTTAGGCACAACTCCCACACCCAAACTTTCAGCATGGAGGAGAAATTATTAAGAAGCCCCAAACCTGGGTACTGTTTAACTCCCATTTTCTCACACCCTCCACTTTGTAGCAGGGCCAGAGTGCACCTACGGGTCTTTTTATTTGCTGAGGCTTATCCTTGATCTGTTCATGTGATTGTCAAACGATTCTATGCCGCTTTCAATCACATCAATCTCCATGAAAAAACAAATTTGACTCTTACGTGACCATTTAATGTGAGGTTTAACTTCATGCATTGTTCCGTTGCTGCTACAATGCATGAAATATAGTGTCAGCTTTACTGAAAAGAAAAAAAACAAATCATTAAAAGTCTAGGAATTCATTGGCATGCAAGGAAAAAGTTAATATTTTGCCATATTTTTAAGAAATAATTACATGCGTTCTCAGACCTTAGTTAATGGTTTGATTAAAATAAGCCCTGGTTCGGTTGTCCAGTTAACTTGGTTCATTTAAGCAACTTTTGCAAACTTGATTAGAACCTTTAAACCATGAATACAACTGTATTACTTTCATCCCGCTTGTCCTGTTTTGTTTTTATTTATTGAAATAAATTTGCAGCCTATACTATTAGCCTACTTCCTATGTGAGTCATTTCTGCCATGATAAATGTGAGCAAAACATTTTAAAGCTCAGACTGACCTGCTGTCAGTTGCCTAGATTTCAACTCCTCATATGAGCCCTGATGATGTGCCAAACCTGTCACTCTGTATGAGTTCATGTTACACACACTTGGTTTGCTTGAATAAAAAAAAGTCTGTGAATCAGACCAGTAAGATATTGAAATTATGCAAAATTATCACAAAATAAAGTTATTTAAAATCCCCACTTTTTTTTTGATAGAACATGATGTCACAAAGCTAACTTATTTTTCTTAACTGATGAACAGGACTGTATATTGTCTATTTTTTATATTCATTTGTGCTGCTATGTGCCCATACCCAGTGCAATTAGCTTCTTTACAGACAGTCACCTCAAGGTGTATTATATTGTAAGGTAAAGTAATTAATCAAATAGTTACAGAGAAGACAGAAAATACTCAACAATCAAAAGGACCCCCTATGACCAAGCAGTTGGCGACGGTGGGAAGGAAAAACTTTCTTTTAACAGGAAGGAACCTCCGGCAGAACCAGGCTTAGGGAGGGACAGACATCTGCTCTGTTGGGGCTGAGGGGAGAGAGACCTGACCAAAAACATTCAGTGGAAGAGAACCAGAGATCAATAATCACTAATAATTAAATACAGAGTGGGGTATAAACAGAGTAAAAGAAGTCAATGAAAGAAACACCCAGTGCATCATGGGAATTCCCCAACAGCCTTGGGCTATAGCAGCATAACTGGATGGTTCAGGGTCACCTGATCCAGCCCTAACCACATGCTTGATCAAAAAGGAAAGTTTTAAGAAATAATGTTAAAATAGTGTCTGTTTCCTGAATCCAAATTGGGAGATGGTTCCATAGAAGAGAAGCCTGAAATTTGAAGGCTCTGCTTCCCATTCTACTTTTAAATACCATAGGAACCACAAATAAGCCTGTAGCCCAAGAGCAAAGTGTTCTATTAAGGTGATATGGTACTGTGAGGTAAGATAAGATGGGTCTTAATGGAATGGAATTAATAAATGCATGAATTTGCTTTTCAGCATCACTTTGAGACAGGATGTTTATAATTTTAGAAATATTGCATAACTGCACAAAAGCAGTCCTACATATTTATATAATATGTGCGTTGAAGGACATAGCCTGGTCGTGACTTCAAATTTTCTCTGTGTTGCTGGAGGCCAAGGTGATGCCATCCAGAGTAAGTATCTGGTTAGACACAATGTTTCTAAGAATTGTAGGGCCATCCAGGCCTTTATCTCTTTGAGACATTCCTGCAGTTTAACTAATTGATGTGTGTCATCTGGCTTCATGGACAGATAAAGTTGGGTGTCATCTGCATAACAGTGCTTTCTAATAATACTGCCTAAGGGAAGCCTGAATAGTGTAAATAAATTGTCCCTAACAGGGAACCCTGTGGAACTCCATATTTAGCCTTTGTACGTGAAGAAGATTCACCATTTACATGAGCAAATTGGAATCTATTAGATAAATATGATTCAAACCACTACAGTGCAGTTCCTTTAATACCTACGACATGTTCTGTAATAAAATGTTATCGTCAACAGTATTGAAAAGCTGCACTGAGATCTAAGCACTCTCCCAGTTTGGGGGTCACTACCCCAAGTGTTTGGATTACCACAGGTACTACTGTTACCTTTGCCTTCCACAGCCTCTCTTACACTTCTCTCACCCCTTGGTATTTATCAAGCTTCTTGTATTTCTTCCTCTTGCTGTTGCTAGGTATTACTACATCTAGATCACTATGATTTTCTTCCTCTGCTTGTCCACTACTATCTCCGGTTGGTTAGCCATCAAAAGTTTGTCTGTCTGTATGTGGAAGTCCCACATATGTAGCTTTGTCATTCTCAAACATCTATGGGTGCGTATCCTATCCTGACCTCGAGACTTCCAGGCCATTCTTGGCACAAATGTTCCTGTACACTATGCCAGACACTTGGTTATGGCCTGTATGCCCTGCTTGCTAGCATCTTATATCAATCTTGTGCTTAGACCTTGTTCTTTTTCTGCCATGATTAGTGCCTCTGTGCTATCTTTCAGCCCAGCTTTATCCAACCCCAACTCCTGAAAAACACCCCCACAATATAATGTTTCTTCTACCAAAGCAGTTAGACAAGCACCATTCTCCTGGAACCGTCAACCTCAGACAAGTCTGTTGGATTGCCAGATTTTGTAGCATGCATACAATATACTGCTATACACTGAATGTAACAAAGTTACAATATCATGAGTGACAGAGCCAAGGAGGGTATGAGATGATATAATTTAAAGATGGCCAATCAAAACACACACAGTCTAAAAACTATCAAAACACTCAAAGTTTGACTTCAGTCTAAAGCACTTAGACCTTAAAAATGTTTTTACATGAGTTTTGGTGGAGAAAATAAATCACTATCAACTAATCAGCTCCTTTAATGATCTGATGATACAGCATGGAGTATATTTTGATGATCGCCAGTAAAACTGCAGCAGTGAAGTTTTATCGGCTTGTGGCCTCACACATGCCAGGACACAGGAGTGAGCAGTATACCTTCTAGAGTTCTGTTTCCTTTTAATTGTAAAAGCACATTTTGATGCTTTTACAACTGAACAGAAAGGTGCCCTTTCCTGTTCACTTTGCAATTTGGTAATTTATCATCCTTTTCATTTCCAAGGACACAGTCTTGTGTATTATCATGCAGTTTGCCTGTGTATGTTGGTTTCATTTTTTAATATACTAGAGTAATGTTTCTGTGCAGACTTAATAATTTGGCTGCTGCAGCTCTGAGATATGGTTATACTAAAAAAAAAAATTCCCCTTTCTTACTTCTCAGATGATCTATGAGAAGTCTCATTTAATAGCATTATGAGTTGCTTCTGCCTGATCTCTGGAAAAAGCTACAGTATGTATGAAGGTTGTAGTGGAGCCTGCTGACGTTGTAGAGACATGTAAGTTATGAGTGTGAATGAAAAAACTGCCAAAAATAATAAAAAATAAAAAATGTAACAGTAACAAGTGTTTTCCCCCTTTTCTTGGGGTGTTAATAAAGCATGAGACTGGACAAAATAAAAGCCTCATTGAACTGACACCCATGCTGATTTATCCACTCTTTGATATCAAATCTTATCTACACTGATGTGTGATTGATTAGGCCATGGAAAGTGGTTGGAGCGGCCATGCAGTTGTGTTGAGAGATAGCTGTTGCTAACTGAATGCTTCAGCTTACAGCCGTCCTCAGGAGGATGATTCTGCAGGTCGCAAACGTGCTTTTCGCTCTCCACATGTGCAGAGCAGGGAGGGCAGCCTTAACCACACAGGTTTTAATAACCGGTCAGTATTGTAATGCTTGGGAGCACCTGAACAGTTGGTAATATGTTATAAAAGCTTTACCAAGAAGTGCTCTTGGTTTTAACACAGGACACGTGGATTAAGCCTTAACACCAGAAGCAGGGCCACGTTCTCAGTTTCATTCACAGTCGTTTAACCTCACAGCCAGCTTTTACAAACATGCAGGTCGTGTTTAAAAGCTAAAGGTTAATTATTAACTGAAGGAGGAAGTGTCCGTTTGTTTTGTGTGGAGCTCAAACACAAACCGTGTTAGAGCAGAGCAAAATTCTGGAAACTGTTCTCCAACTCGGCTCTCTTTCATTCAATGTCTTAAACAATACTTCTGTGAAAAAGACAAGAACAATGGAGCTGAACAAGCGTTTTAAAGCGTGTACGACATACAACAACCTCTGCACAAGCTTAACATCCAAACAGCGCAGGGCTGTTCACAGGGGAAATGCCTGAGCAGTGCCAATCAACAGTGACTCTGGAGCATGTTGAAAAAACATTACAGAAGTCAAATGGCCTTTTCTCCTATTGTGACTGTTAAACTAATCTTGACAGCCAGTCATAGACGGTGAGGCTCTGCGCTGCCTCCACCGCCCACCAGATCTATAAACTATAGCAGAGAAATCTTTGAGGTGTTGCTCTGAGGGTAGTTGTCCTGAATTTCTCCCTAATCCTTTACCCCTCCCTCCTATTCATAAGAATCATAAAAGCCATGCCTCAGTACTGCACTGCTTTATCCCCTTCTTTTTTTTTTAGCCATGGTGGTCATTTGTCGTGTGATTAGCGATGAAAAAACTAACTGAATTGGAATTAAAGAGAAATAACAGCGTGGTGAATGACCTGGATGTCGATCAGAGGGAGGAAGAGGGGGCCTGGTCTGTTCCAGGCAACCATGCTCACCAGGACCCAGACAATGGACCCCATCGGCCCTGATGCAGCTTGACAAGTGAATGACATGCTGAATGGTTGCCATGGGAACAAATGTGTTGAATTTTATGCATGCATATTCTGTTTAGCCCCTCCACCCCCCATCTTTTTTTATGCCTGGGAAGATTTGACTAATGGTGTGCTGACTCTAAACAGTGTGCTGGATGGGGAGCTGCACAGGGAGCCCCCTTTTTCCACAGATCCACCGGACATTGTAGCCCAGCTTAATGTTAATGCCTCGGAGAGTATTAGCTTAGCACAGCTAGAGCTCAGGAGAAGATGAGTCTGTATGAGTAAAAAGCAGTGCGTTAGCTCCAAGAGGAAGGGCGTTTTCAATGCTAATGATTCTCCAGCTTACTGTGTTGGACCCAAGACTCTGTGGATAGCTGTGGATTTATTTATTTTTACCATAAACACCTGCAATACTACATGCAGCATAAACAACACTTTTGGGATTTTGTAATACTTTCCAGACTGTTCTGCACATCTGACAGTGCAGGTGTTCGCTTTTAAGACAACATAAGCTAACAATTATCGTTGTATATTTATGATGGTGTCAGCCTGCACTTTTTTCTTTATGACCTGAACAAAAATATGAGAATAAATACATCGTGCTGCTGCATTCCCTACAAATCAGCAGTAACTGAAACAATGGTTCAAATATTGTGAAATATTACTGTATGGAGTTTGCTGTTCTAAAGGTAATGTTTTTTTCATTATTCAGCCATGATAAATGTCACTACCCTGTTCTTCCTCTTCTGCTGTGCTTGCATTTAAAACAAACAAAAACACATCAATTCTAATTGCAAAATTCCAATCTCATTGTACATCTGTATAATGACGATTGAGGCATTCTATTCTATTCTATTCTATTCTATTCTATTCTATTCTATTCTATTCTAATGCAGCAGACTTTACAAAAGTGAACATAAAAGCTTTAAATGAAAGGGCTGGAGTTATGTTATTGTCAAGAAATACCTTCTAATACAATTTTTGTGCCTTCTCTTTGGTCTCTAGCACAAAACACATTGGTTTATGCAGGCAATGTTACATTTTTTTAATTATTTAAATTATAATATTATGTATTTTAGTTTTGATATTATGCATCAGTCTAGTTTTTGGTACAAATTGCTCGAACATGTGTATTTCTTATAAGTCTCCTCTCTTTCCAGCAGCATCTTACATGCACTGGATTTTGCAGATGTGTCTTTGGCAGCAACTCGTGCCAACTTTTACTATGATTTTTACGAGCTGATTCTTGGTATACAAAGATAATATTTATTAGTAGGATCACTTTGTTATTATTCACTTAACAATAAGACGGATGCAGATGATCACAGTATTTGTTTTCCGGTGCTATTATGTTTCATTTTTAGCAATGCAGCGCGTCTTTCTTCATCAAATCTTTTCTTTGTTTTCGTTAAAAAATAATTACGACTAAGATTAAATGGATTTTTTTAAACTGCAGATTCTCATTAAGTATGAATGGGGTTTTTTTATTAAGTAAAGATGAGAATGTGTAATTATTTTTTTATCAGCATACATACCTTTGTACCTTGTGTACAAAATTATAGTGTTGAAATTCCAGTGTGTGAATGTTGGTTAATATGTGATGTATTAGTTCCTGATATCAGGAGCCAGACACTCTATGTTGATGGGGTGTCTGGTGATATTTTTAGTCTCCAAGTTTGGTTTGTTTCCAGTTTGTATGTCAGCAGCTAGGCTACAGCTAACATTTGTGAATTTGGTGTTCAATGAACAGTACAGACCCCCCTCCTCAGCAGTGCTGACTGCAGGCTAACAGAGCACCGTATATGCTGTCTTGACCCTCAAAAGAAAGAAGAAAAAAAAGAAAACCCTGCTGAAGAAAGAGGAGAATCATCGCAATCTTCAACAATGCTTCGATGAGACAAGTGACACAATGAAACTGAGCACGTGTGGAAAATAGCTCAGTGATGAAACTGACATTTGAAACATTTTTCCTCCCAGCTCCAATTTATCATTTTCACTCCCAGATAATAGAAACCAATCTCCCAACCTATGATTACACTTCTCAAGAAATCATATTTCATGTAAGGTAAGACATGTTTTGTGGTCTGGATGAATAGCTAAAATGCCAATCATGTAGTGTATACACTCAAAAACCAATAATGTGAATGGATACATGATTGTGCATCCTCTATCTCCGCTGAGGACAGAACACACTCTTTATCAGTGGCAAGAGTACACATATCACAACACTGCAGTGACCTGGAGAAAATACAATTCTGCTGCTGCAGCACATGCATCTCCCCACATTATCTTCATCCTGCTTCACAGATAAAAGTGCAACATGAACAATTTAGCATGACTGTGTTGATAAAACTAAGCCTTTTTTTTTTTTTACATGTTCATTAATCAAGTTTAAGTCATGGCTGTCTGTGGGAAAAAAAGGCATTAGCATGATGAAAACATTATAGCCGACATCAAATGTCTTCTTAACCTGAAATAATCAGTTTGAAATAAATAATTCCTAATTGGAAAACATGAATAAACATGTATCCTGTGTTAATATAAATGAGCTGATGAACAAAGTTGTTTCAAATATTGGGAACATTTTAAAATAGTATAGACATGCACAAACCCTGTTGGCTGCAGCCACTGTTGCTGCCATGTTATTCTCAGTGCACATACAGATGGGTTTCACTTGCTACCTTAAAGAGAAGGGTCACTGCGAATCAATACAAGAGCTGTGTGAGTGATAATCTTTATCCACAATGAAGCATTCCTGATGGGAGTGTCCTCATCCAGGATGACGATGCCCTCACCTGGTACATATGGCACAAGGGGGGGTCACTGACTGGTTTCATAAGTGAGAAAATGATGCCAAGTGATATTCTTTAGCTTATCAACCTTCTTAGAAATGCCGCATGTAATGGCTTTTCATTTAATAATGCTTTGCCTTTTGTATACAGAAATATGCTTTTCAAATAGTGTAGAATTAAAGATGCACTTATAAAAAGGCTTGCATTAAAATATTTTGTTTGTATGAAAGAGTTGCATGTGTATTGCAATATAATGTTGAAATAATATAAACGACGACAAACAACATTTTTGTTAGCCTTCACAAATCTGATTTTGATTACATTTCTAGGAAAATATTTTCATCATATAAACATATTATTTACAAAAATCACACGTGCGGCGTTTCACCGGGGAAATGGCTTTGGGACGTAAACACAACGGAGATGAACAATACAGATTTAATCTCACAGAAATGTATAAAGAAATGTAAGTGCATGTGCACCGGAGCAACGCTGCGTAGCAGACTTTATTTATCAACAACAATGTATAAACAAGATAAGTCATAGTAAGATACTTTCCTCATATTCAGCCCTTTTTTTTCTGCGTAAATTATGCATTTATTTTATGTTCTGTGTGCATTCAAATCCCTCAACAAACTGCATTAAGTAGTTCCAAGAATTTATACTTTGAAACTGATTCGTTTTGCAAGATAATCTGCTATTAAGGTCAGTATTGATATTGTTTGCAAAGGGTTTTTTTCCCCCAGCAGGTCATTTATGTTCTACTTCTAGCTGCTTCAATTTGGCTGCTGCACATTCTGCAATAGTTCAAGCAATCAAGCACTATTTATAACCTTATTCATTACAGATGTGTGTTGTGTTTATACAGACAGAGAGGGAGATAGAATGGAAGGAGAGATGGAGAGAAATATGTCGGGAGGGGGAAGGGGAGGAGGAGAGAACACGCCACTGAATGTCCCAAGCCATTAGAACAAGGGATATTTCTGGTTGACTGAGCAATTCATTCTCGACATGTCACATTGAATTTCTTCCATTATAAAACACTGCTGCCTTCTCCACTCCAAAGGCAGATTGCCTGCACCTATTTCACCCAGTGAAATATTGCTTCTCCCCTCAAACAATCTTTTTCATCCCAAAGTTGTGGAAAAAAAAATTTGAAACAGTGATTAGTCTGTGTTCACAGTGCACAGGATTTCATTTTTTTTTGTAACCGACTGCACAGGCTCATACTTTATGATTCAACACCCCCCCCCCCCAAAATAAGATTCCCAACCGTACTTATGTATATAATGTGCTGGTATCATCATCAGATCCGATGTGCTCCCATACGCACTGCTGCCTGCTCCCTGCTTTTGCAGTTCCATTTTAGATGTTATTGATGTGATATCAGACATCGCAGAGACAACAACAATCAATTCGTTACTGTCAGCCTGTATGGGGCTTTGGTGCCGGAGTCAGAGTTTTACACTAAATCTATCTGGTGACACATGATGTGAAAAGGAGGACGGAGTCTTTTTGGCTGAGCCGGTCGTATGATCTCTCATCCTCAGCTGCATCGCGTGCTTATAGCTCCAGCACTTCACGAAGCCCCGAACTGGGAGCCTAACTTTGCTCTGCACCTCCGACACTTCTGACAGACCAGCAACAGAGATTGATGTTGCCCAAATAGAAAATAGAGGAAGAATGGCAATTATGTCAGGCTGGGAGAAACATGTGTCTGTGCACCGAAATACAAAAGGCCCTCGCCGCATTGTTATCGTTCTCAATAACCCAAGGTGTGTTTAGGAGTAAATGGATTGTCTGTAGAAAACATTTCATCCTCTCCTCTCCTCTTCTCTTCTCTTCTCTTCTCTTCTCTTCTCTTCTCTTCTCTTCTCTTCTCTTCTCTTCTCTTCTCTTCTCTTCTCTTCTCTTCTCTTCTCTTCTCTTCTCGCTTTATGTAATTTCTGATTCATATTGAGTAAAAATAGTTTTAGAGCATACTGTCCTTCTATATGTAGAGACATCTCCTGTTAAACCATCCAGCCCTTAATGATGTTTCACTCAGCTCTGACTGAAGGGCTTTGCAGACCCCCGTCGTACGTGCATGATGAAAAGAGTCAATGAATGAATGGTTTACAGTCTACATATGAAAGTTTGATCAAACTGTTGGATTTAACTCTCTGTACTCGCCAGCGTTTTGATTAGTAACTGATAATAATTACATTTATTCTGTAATTTAATTACACAACTCCATTACATGTAACTCATTACTCCCCGGCGCTATACCATATACTGATTTCATTAAGCAGCCCTGTGGGGGCTATTCATGCTTCAGAAAACACGACCATTTATGAAGAATTTAACGACACAGTCCAGTGCTTGTCCAATCGAATAGAGTTGGAGGGGATGAGAGAGTTTGTCAGGGCCCTGGTGAGTCTACACTAATGGAAATGACAGTTTTGGAGAGAGACAGTAGAAGGGTCATGGCTCAGATCCAGCCACCCCTCTGTTTCTCTCCTGTCCAAACTAGCTGCCCTCCTGAGCCTCGTCTCACACAACTTAATACGCTGCTCCACTGAAAACACTGCATTTGTCTGGAAATAATTGCACAGTGGAAATCAATTACACTGGAAAAATATCAGTGGTGAAAATCAATAAATTGGTTGTCTCCATGAACAGTGGACAATTAGTTTTGACTAGTTACAGGACGGAGCGCTCGCGTGGATTCAGGTGAAAGTGCGACGCTAGGATGTTTGCTTTCATTTACATTAGCAGAAGTCGGACTTTTAGAGGCTGCATGACGTGTCATTTATGTGATGGTGGCGCATTTCTTTTTCCTCTGCGCGACAGTCCCGAAGACGAGATGCAGCGAGAAATTATAGCTCGGTGGATTTGGATTGAAATTAACTGCTTGCAACAAATCAAAGATGTGTCACTCAACCTCGGACAGCCCCCAGTTAATTTATGAGCCCCTTTCTCTTCCAGACTCATCTATATCAGTAAATGGCACATTTATATTCAGCAGAATATGAGGTTACATTTTGTTTTACACCTGTGTTGACATTTAATTCAAAAGACAACGGCCAAGAGGGCAAGGCTATTCTCAGACCCATTTTAATGTATTTCAACATTCAGCCATCGTAAAAATGAGCCCCGATTTTATTGTGATAATGGAAAAGTAGACTGGAAAAGTGGATTTGCAATTGGTTTGCACATAATATCTTGTGCTATAAAAATGAGATTTGCAGCCATGGGGGAAACAAATCAAGAACCTTTCTTCAGTTATTGGACCATGGAAGAGAAAATGCAGTTCATTGTGCATGATGTGACTGTCAGGCGACAGACATGCATGCCCAAAAAGAAATTAATGTATCCTTTTTAATCCAAAGAGTCAAAACCCATTGGACATGTAAATTTAACATTAAACGAGTAACATAACTTATAAGGTGCAAAGAGAAAAATACCCAAATTGGACGGCATCTTAATATTTCATCTAAATTACTAGATAGATGGAAGTGTCCTGCAGGGTTAAGCCCGTAGCACTATTATTTGTATGCAATAGGCAAGATGTAGATTTAGATTTGTGTCTCAGGGCAAACAACCCTCAAGCAGTGCAGTATTTCATTTCATGCTGAGCATTCAGTTGTAGTGGAGCATAAATATTCATAAGTATTCCTCCAAAGCCATGATATAAACATAAGAAAATAGCCAGTGACAGGCATTAGAGAGTGGTCACACTGGATCAAATAGAATAACCTGTCTTTGATGCTGTGAAGGTATCAGCATTATTACTGTGATTAGAGGACGCATGTGAGGCAGGATAGGACCCGGTTTCTCCCCCTTCCTTCAAAGAAAGTTTAACAATAATCAAAGTGGAGTTCAAATAAGCCAGGGTGATTAGCGTCCATGGTAACCAAACCAAACCACTGCAAAGAAGCGCATCTTAAAAATGCCCCTAAATAGTGTTTGTTATTTTCAAACAGAAACATTTATGGCCACGAACAAACAAACAAAAACCTCAGATGCAGCAGCTACCACTCAGGTCAGAGCCATGCGACCACAGAGCAGATCTATGAGCCTGTGCTGCTTTGTGGAGAGCTGATGCTGATGCTGAAGAAGTGTAACCATATACGTTTTTTAAATTAGAAGTTAATTGTGGATATTTTGTTATTTCACATATTCAAAGAAAACCCAAAGTCATGGATACTTGATAATAGCAGTGGATGAAATGTGACGAGATTTCCAAAACTGCTCCACTTTATTCTGAATGTTGGTGCCAGATTTTATGGAAGTCCATCAACTAGTGTATCAGGCATTTTATTAAAATCCACAAATCTGAATCTGATGGTGCTACTAGAAAAAGATGAAATGATTGGTAAAGTCATCGGGATAAATTATAGGAGCTTTCATCATCTGCACAAAATGTTGTACAGATTCACCCAGCAGATCTTAACAAAGTTCACAGGATCAGTTAAAGGTCCAGACCGGGAACAGGGGTCATTAGGACTCGTCGTCTGGACAACAAGCATTTTCTTTCGGCTGCTACTTCTGTGGTTTGCCACAGTAGATCATCTGCCTCCACCTCAACCAATCCCATACATCCTCATCTGCCACACCAACAACATGTACTGCTTCACTACATCAACTTCTACAACTCTTAAGGGACAAGCCAAAGCCACGTCCCTGTGCCAGGAATTC
This sequence comes from Apistogramma diplotaenia, assembly GCA_015052665.1. NCBI lineage: Eukaryota > Metazoa > Chordata > Actinopteri > Cichliformes > Cichlidae > Apistogramma > Apistogramma diplotaenia. The sequence continues at coordinate 22,898 of VOQJ01014775.1, forward strand.
CATCCATGTGAGATGATTCCAGACCTCACAGCATATAGCTAGTATTCAGAACTAAGTATCATCCCCTATATATTATATAGTATAGTAGCTAAAAAAATATATATGTAGGTATGGTGTGGAAACTGAATTGTCATGAAATAGGTGTGCAGCACATCTGACTTTAACTGCACCACACTGGCAGCAGCTGTATGAAAAACAAACAAAACAAAAAAACGGAAAACTGTTGCTTAACACATTGCAGAGTTTCAGCAAAGTTGCCAGGTAACAGCAATCTTACACGGCATTAAGAGCGGTCAGTTCACATCATGCACGCCGCAGTGTTGTGGATTACAGTGCAGTCCAATTACAGTCGAATATGAGTTTAGCTGCACATCCTGCACTCCTTAAATGCCTGCTCTCAGCTCTCTATTGTCTGCTAGCAGGATTAATACAACACAGCTGCAGCACAGCGTGTGTGAATAGTTTTGTTGTTTTTGACGCTTCAAGTCAGGGTTAAGATCATTAATATCAGTACTTTCTGATACAATTTAGCCCCATTATGTAAGGGGGAGGCACTGAATGTCATTATTTACAAACATCCATCAAAAGCATGCATAAATATTTTAATTTGATGCAATAATTCACCAAACATGAGACATTTCTACTCACTTTTCCCTTTTACTTTGATGTGAAGCAATTAATCAAACCAAATCATTAAGAGGATTCTGTAACTTAAAGGCACACAAGATACATCTACTACAAGCACGGCTCCTAATTTGCTCATGATGTGCTTGCCTTATATTCACTTGTAATGGATACATTGTTTTATACTGATTATAATGACACTGACAAAGCAGGACTGGTACCTGTATTACGCTTCTGGGTTAGAATCACCACACAAATGTATAATGTCCCTGAGTCAGGTCATGGAACAGGAAGATGTCAGGCACTACTAATATTACTTTGTAAAGTCTTGATTTTGATGAGATAATTTGATTCTGTAAAAAAATGCTCGGGCTTGCAATATGGTGAGCAAAATTCAGATCACGAATCACAGGCAGTGTATTAAAATCCCTGCATGTATTAATATACTAGTAATTGTTCTTATGCACTCCCGATCTTCATTGTATTTTGACAGTCACACTGTGCTGAGATAGGCTGTAATCTTTGTGTCTGCTAACGGTTCTCTCTCCTCACTGTACGATAAGGGGACAATAACCCTATGGACACTGTAATTTACATGTAAACCATTCCAAAGGGATCTATGTTAAGACTATGAGCCAGAAAAAAAAAAGGTTAGCCTTGACATGTTACAGAATAACAGATTGCATTCTGCAAATAAGAGCACAGAACTATTCATCATGCTGCTTTGGGCATTCATTACAAAAAAAACTCATTACATTAGACCATTTAGAATGTGTGCAGCGCCATGGGACACATTTATAATATTTTTCATGAGGAAACCTTTCTGGAGTAACAGATGTTCTGTCAAAACAGCCAGTAATTAACATTTTTGTGGAGTAATCGTTGCATTGAAGTAAATATTTTAAAAGACATCAACAATGCACAGAGGTTTACATGCACATGTTTTCATTTAAGCCACAGAGTTTGGGTTCTAATTAGTTTGCCATATAAGACAAATAAATCCATCGAAAAACCAAACAATATGCAGTGAGAGTTGTTAAATGGAAATGCGCAGTACACACTGGTGTAACGACAGAAACGTTCAGTTTAATGGAATCACAAAGAAATACATATAAATACAGTTTCCCAACTCCTTTAAAAGGTGTTTAGCTTCATTTTATATACATTTTATACCTCTGAGATGTCACCTTTTCTTTCCTTACTCTAAGCATTTTTCTGCTTTTTTTCTCCAAGCGAACAGTTTCTAATGAAATCTGCCGACTGTGAGGTAGATGCAAATTTAGGAAGCCAATCTAGGTATGTGCTGCATCAGCTCAGCATGAGGAGCCATTTAGGCCTCTGTGCATCTGAACAAGTGCGTAAATTGAGTGAAGCAAAGACTATCGTGTTGAAATGCGACGCTCAAATATAGTTAAACAGATAACGCACATTTACCTAAATGACTTTATAATTAAGAAAATAGTTTTGTGTAAATGTGTTCACCGTGTAGTTTTTGACTTATTTTAATTAATACTTTGCAAGTCATGTAATGTACTATTGCTTAAAATCTTTACTCATTAACTAAATGAGTGTCCCAGGATTTCTTGTGTTCATGTTTCTGTGTTCCTTCTTAGTATAGATGTGGATGAATCTAACACAAATTAAATATGAAACTAAAAAAAAAAAAAACCTGGGGAAATCTAAAATTATTAAAAGAAAACTAAAGCGTATAATGTAATTACTTCCTGGGTTTAAGGGAACGTCAATCAAGGGCATATCTTGGAATCGCTTAATGGGATATTGAAATATCCTCTTTCAGCATGTGGCAAGGAAGGCAAGTGCTAATTAGTATGAATGACGAGAGCTAAGATGACTAATGTTGCTGAGTACAGGTTTTAATTGAGAATAATGTAATTAAGTGTCCTGCACATTTGTCAGTATGTAGTCCTTGTTTCTTATTGGTCCACACAGGCCTAAGAAGTGCAATAAAATAGCCAGCAGTAGGTCCAGCAGCAAAAGGTGATTTTATTTTATTTTTTTCTGCAGATCTAATTCATTATTAGTTTATTTGGGACATGGTGCATATCATTTAATTTTGTGTGCAACTGATTAAATTATGTCTTTCATACGTGCATGTTTCCGTATACCACAATAAGAATATCAAGTAGGAAAGGAGGAACTAAAATTCAGATCAAGAAGCACATCTACCACTAATGTCGTGTTCTTTAATGCGTAATCACCCCCATCATGACTGATAAGGGTAATAGCCTGTACTCGCCCCAACAGCTAAACATAAAAGACAAACCTTGTGGTTAGAGGAAGGGAAGGGGGTTTGGGTGAGAAATTATGCAGCGGTGTGTGGTGACTTTTACGGAAAGGCAAGCAGAGATGAAGACCACCACCCCCCGAAAACACAAATCCTCCTCCACTGTTTAACAAGACAGATCGGTCCAGATTCAAACACACTGTTTCATGATTTTGTCCTTTATTCTTTTATATAAGCTGACACCTGCAACTTGCTAGGCTCCGCATGGACCTCTTTTTGACTCTATCCTGACTGAAGAATTATATAATGATAGTACTTATAAAGTTATTAAAATATTTACCATTAGCAGAAAAGTAGCAATAAAAACACTATTAAACAGTATTTTTATTCAATATTGTTATATGGAACATTCTTAGTTCTGCAGATATTTGAGGTTGAGCTCAGTTTAAATACTTATATTGTTTAATCTGACTTGTGATTCAGACTCACTCCGGGTGGATGTTGGGCTGCCCTTTGTTGCCAATTCTCTGTATAAATTTTATGGACAGAATTTCTAGGCAGAGCCGAGTGGTGGAAGGTTCCCTCAGAATATCATCTCTGCTCTTTGCAGATGATGTGGTCCTGTTGGCTTCATCAGGTGGTGGCCTCCAGCATCTGACTAGGATGTCTCCTGGGCTGTGTGAGGTGTGAGGACATGTAGCTCTCTCAAAAAATCATAAAAACTAATGTATCAAATATGATACACTTGTAGTTGCAGGGTTAAGAAAATAACATAAACAGTAGATCTGCTCTAAACTGAAGCAATCGGCTGAAAGATACTTTATGCTTTACACGGCCATTTCATACATTAATATAAAGTACTGTATTAATACAACATATACAAACAGTAGACTCTTGGGATAAGTTGACCCATAGAAAAGGCTTGAACTAACTGAACTAGCCTGAACAACTTGGTATACTGAAGTCAGATCTCATCTCTCTTTATAAAAAAAAGCAGACCTCTTCTCCGTGTTCATGTTGCAATGATTATCATTAGGAAAAGACTCTGTCCTGAGGGCAAAAGAAGGATAAAGACTTAAGACCTAAAAGCTATTCTCTACAAAAAGACATGTTCTCTGACCTAATAAACAGGATTATCACTGCTGTAACATCATTGATTAAGCTTTATTGCCTTCTTCTCTTTGGGCCTCACAGCCTTTAAGGATTTTTAATAAAATGTGAATGGTAACTGAAGAGCATAATTATTATCATATTTTATATGGGACATGCCATTCAGAACAGTAATGAAAGCTGTGATTTGCTGTGAGGTTTGGAGTGTGTTATCCCCTCATGCTTTCAGTGTGGGGCTCCAGGCCACTGTATATCTCTGAGAGGGTGTCAGACTTAAATTTGCCAGTGATGAGTGTGTGAGTGTGTTTTTTAAGTCTTAGTGGAGTGGCTGCTCAGTAACACTTTACAGAAACGGCTGTGCAGTCTTTCAGCCATTTTACTCTTCTAATGACATGCATCGTGTTTGCCTGAGACGATAACACTTTGTGCTCAGAATTCAGTCAATTTCTTTCCTGCCTTCTGTCACAGTGAGGAACAAAAACATGCTACTTAAACTTAATTGACTGATTAGCATTAGCAATGGAATTTAAAGAATCATACTTCTAATGTACACACGTACAAGCAATAGAAACAAACGCTTTTAATTCAGCATTGTCAGCCTTTGGATTGTGCATAAATAAATGCATACTTATTTTCAGTCGAGGGGTTGTACAAATTTGGGAGGACACCTCAGGTTGAGCGGTTCAAAGACAAAGACGTGCACGGTTGATATGGTCTGGTCATGTACCGAGGAGAGACATGATGGGCAAAGGGTGCTGAACATGGAGCTGTTAGGTAGGAAGAGAAGAGGAAGACCACAGAAAAGATTCAGTGATGCAGTGAAGGAGTACATGCAGAGTATTTCATGTGGGATGGCTGTAGCTCAGGAGCTCCCACCTGATTGGTAGGAGCAGGTGTATGAGAACTAGTCCAGCAGGAGGTTGGTGGTTTGATTCCCGGCTACTCCGGGCTGCTTGGATACTGAATGCCGAGCTGCTCTCCGACGCCAGCGTTGGAGTGTGAATGTTAGATAATAAAGCAGCTTAGCTTAGTTACACATGGAAGTGCTTGTATGAATGGGTGAATGCAAATGTTTATGAGCGCTCAGAAAGAGTAGAAAAGCACTCTATGAGAACTAGTCCATTTACCATATTGGTGTGACAGAAGACAGCGAGAGGGTAAGATGGATGGGTGGATGATATGCAGTGGCAAAGAAAAAGCTAAAATGTATTTAACCAGCAAATATTGTCTCAGGAACAACGCCAATGTGCTTGGTTCCACTGGGTTCTTTCTGCATTAACTGCACTTTCATCGTAATTGTAACTGATAATTACACCACTTCCATCTCTTTCTCTAATACTTTAATGTCAACCAACAAATTAATTTGTAGTTGAACCAACAACTCAACTATGACTGTCCACACCACTCAATCCTTCAACTAACAGTGACAGTCAACTGACAATTCAAGTGCTTTTAGCGATTCACTCACAATCCCTCCGTGTTGATCGCGCACTCACAGATTTTCTCAATTTTTCCAGTCTCAAGAGCTGGAACTTTGAATCCTCAGCTTCTTTTCGGCACTCAGTTTAACTGACCGTTCCACTCCACTCCACTTGCTGTAAAATAATACCTCAACTTTAGTAAATGCTGCAACTTCACTTACACTGAAATCTCAGCTTCTTTCAGCACTCACCGGCTTTCTTTTACAATTTGCAATTTGAATCGCTTTTGCCTTATTTTGCTGTTTCTGTGAGTTTGTGCCCATCAATTAAACACCATTTCCAGCTGTAGTGTGTATATTGTAATAGCTCTGAGTATGACAGGTACCCGAGCCTGACAAAAGTAAGGCACTGTGACGCTTACACAAAAACAGACTCCAGTGGAGCGTCAATGACAAACATCAGACAGCAGTGATTTGTGAAGATGTCACTCACTGACAGAATCAAACACTTAATATGAAGGGGGTTTTGCAATAAATAAAGATTATTAGGTTAATTAATTATTTTGCATGTATTACTCTTTTGTATCTCCATATAATTACTCTGCTCTGCTTTAATTGAATCTGAGCAGGAGCCAGCAGAAGATAATTTGTTTTCACGTTACCAAATGGTTCCTTGTGTTGCCAGGCTGAGAGGAAATCGCATATAGTAGAAAAGCATAATTCATCTGGCTGAGACACTGATACTCAACCATCAGAAAGGAAATTAATTCCACTGCCTGGCTGCACAGCCAAACAACATTAAAAACAGGAATAAATAACAACAGCAACCGGGCTGAATTGGGAATGTGCAGCTTGCTTATCTGATATGTGGTGTGTGGGAGACTGCGTGGGCTTTTCTTATGTGTCTGTATGTGCATGAGTGAATGAGATTTGATTGGTGGGCGTATCAGTGTGTGTTGTATGTGAAGGCATTGCTTCGTTATGCATGCAGGAGCTACTATCAAACAAGAACATGACGAAAAAACGGTTTGCATATGCATCAATGTGTCCATAATTACAAAGTAGATTTCCTGGCGACTATCATGGATTGTTGACCATCTCTAAGCAAGCATTGGAGAGTGTTCAATTGAGGATTATCTCATCCAGTGCAGCACAGCAGAGTTTAGCACTGTATGTCATTGATTAAGCTTGCATATAGTACATGCCAACACACATCCCACTTGCACAGGGTTTTCCTCTGTTTCATAATAGCTCCTTAAATGCATCCTATCTAGGAAAGAGAAACATGCATTTTATCTGAATATGTAAAGAAAGGCAGTATGATATTTAATAGAAAGTGAAAAAAGGTACTTATAAGGCACTGTTGCTTTCCCTATTTTCTTAATTAGCATGTGATGCGCGGGTATAATTATTAATAACGCGGCACAGCAAGCTGCAGAAATGAACAGGCGTCATGTTATGTGTTCTGTTTCACCTCCGCGCACTGAAAGAAAATGTACACAACAGGAGGAGGTTGTGTCTGCTCATTCGAACCTGCACAAAGCAATGTGACAATGATGAAGTAGAGTGTGTTCATTTAGAATCCAGAAACAAATGGCACACTTCAAAGCAGAGACTTAATGGGACATAAAGCTAACCGGAAATTTGCAGACAAACAGAAGAACAACAAAATATGCCGTATTCGCATGAAGGATTAATTTTTGTCTCGATGCTGCAGTCTTCTTCCCTCTACGAAGAGCTGACTGTGACAGGTGAATGGCTTTTTATGTGCTTACTGCACAGCTAGGGTTGTAGTGAGCAGTAAATCCCCGAACTTGAAATTTAGCCTCTCTCTTTATTTGTAAAATCCTGATTGCTGACAGTTTGAAAATGCTACGATGGTTTGATGTGACTCTTAGAACATGTTGTCTCTTCTTTAAAGAAATGGCCATGCTCTAGTATGAAAATAGAGAGTGTTATCAATAACACTGATAATGCCTGTGTTCCACTCAGGTGGGCATGTTATAAGGTATTACTACTGTGAATGTTGACATATGTAGCCCAAAAATCCTATTAGGTATACATGTCTGCAGTGAAAATGGTATGCCAGATATATGTAAAATATATGAAGTATCTAATGTATTTTCCATTTCAGCAACATTTTCACAAACCCCCCAAAATATTTATTTAAACACTATCTACATATCTTTTTTTAAACTGCACTCACCGGGGTTTTGTTTTCTATCTTTCACTTTTCTTTTTGCACAAACTTTTCAGCTGTTTCACTAGTAACCAATATATTTTTTTCTTGTTTCTACACATACATTACAGCTGTCTATAAACCCAATCACACAGTCCCACAGTAGGAGGGTTTCTGTGGATTCCTCGGGTACACGTATTCCCTCCCAGTACTGCGAGTTTCTACTCAAAAATAATGTTTTTGATTTTGTTGGCTGGAAATAACAATTTCTCGTGCAATCCTAAAAGTAATACTTTCACAATCTTGTCTTGTTTCTTACTTAGAAAGCGAGAAGTGTGTGTTGGTACAATAGTACACAGACTGCCAGCACACAGTAAGCATTTAGAGTAAAACAACAGAGTGGTGAAGTGCATAAGGTAGTGCAAAACATACAATAAGTGCAATTTGATACTCCTATAGAAAACACTATGTGGTATACATTCAAGCATTTTCATCAAAAGCAGCAGATGAAAAGTGCCTGGTTGAATCATTACTGCAATAATCAACTTTAATAAAAAGATCACTTTCCTCTTCTCAGTGATAAGTTCATTTTATATTATATTATTCATTATGTTTGAAGAAAAGAAAGAATGACATTCTTCACTTTAATCCCCTTGAAATAGGTTGAGTTGCAGTGTGTGATGATTAGGTTCAGCTACTGGTTGGTTTATCAATCCTAAGTCAGGCCAGTGATTTTGACACAATGAGTTTTAAGTTGTGTGTTGATTCATGTGCAGATTAATTCATTACATCTGTACAGCTGAGCAAAGTTTGACAGGACACCAGAACCAATAAAACAACTTCTTTAAAACCGGGCAAATCAAAAACACTATTCAAGATTTTTAGTTATTTATTTTTTTACTGCAAACTTTAAGGCATCTCTGGGAAGAAAATCTGGCGACACAAGTTCAGGAACAGTTTCTGAAAACCTAGATGTAACAGGCGAGCAACTTGTTCAACTCCCACAGGCAGATCTTCGACAACATTCCGAGAAAGGCTGAGGACTACAGCTGTGTCCAAATTCAGGGGCCACTTCCTTCGAAGGACCCGGCCTACATAGACCGGGTCCTTCGCAGCCCACGAAGACTGCAAAGGCTGGAAGTGAGCGGCTGTGAAATTGGACAGTCGAGCCGTCACCCCAAGCGTAGCGGATGTTGCCTAGCAAACGTGACAATGCGAAGTAAGTAATAGAATAGACTGTGTTCTGTGTTCCACCTCCATTTTTTAATGTCACCACACCGGGTTGCAGCTGCAAGGTAGTTTGTGCCTGCTGTGGTGGCAATCCCCGAACAAGATGGCGGACACTGAAGGTGAAGGGATCCATCAAGTCGAAGAAGGAGTCCTCTCGGGCTGGTATGCCTGTGAACTTTGGAGGCAGGTGATGGGTGCTGGCAGGCCAAGTGGATCACGGCTGAATCAAAAACTCGGGTGTGGGAGGAATTCAGTGAGGCACTGGATAAATACTTTTGGTCAACCTCTAAGTGATTTTGCCAAACTGTCTAGCAACTCAAGAGGAGAAAGCAGTGCTCAGCTCACAACTAAGGATGTAGTCTGGCAGTGGAAGGAATACTTCGAGGATCTCCTCAATCCCACTGACATGTCTTCTGTAGAGGAAGCAATCTGTGGACGAGGGGGCTGACTTGCTCATCACTGGGGGGAGAGGTCATTGAGGCAGTTAAACAACTCCTCGTACCAGGGCCAGATTCGCTCTGAGTTCCTGAAGACTCTGGATGTTGTAGGGCTGCCTTGGTTGGTTGTGTGGAGATCTGAGGCCAGTGTCTCTCGAGTGGCAGACTGGGGTGGTGGTTCCCATCTTTTTTGTGTTTCACATAGAAAAGAGCCAAGTAAGGTGGTTTGGGCATCTGACTAGAATACATCCTGGGTGCCTCGTAGGTGAGGTGTTGTGGGCATGTCCTACAAAGAGGACGCCCCCAAGGCTAACCCAGGAGAAAGCCAGTACATGCTGGAGAGATTATAACTGATGGCTGGTCTGGGAATGCCTCAATGTTCCCCCGGATAACGTGGAGGAGGTGGCTGGGGAAACGGAGGTTTGGGTTTCTTTGTTGATAGTGGAGGAAATTGGATGGCTGGATGGATGGATACTTTGTTCCATTCTGTAGGACAACCTTGTGAGTTTTTTTGATTCTGCCTTTTCACAAATAGTGCAAAAAACAACACCTATGTAGTACTCAAAATAAAAAGAAGATTAAAATAAGTAAAAGTAATATTCACTGAAACAAAATATAATGGAGTCACTAAATTAATCACTCTTTAGTTCACATGTAAATATAAGCATCTCTTTAGAGAAAAAAATCTCATTAGACAAGAATCCTATTAGGCTGCTCATTCAAAGAATACAACAAGATTAATAATAATTCAACACACTACGCACATCTAGTTGAAAAGTTAATGCATGCAGACAATGTTTCGCTCTCTCCAAGAGTCCTGCAGCAAATCAGAAATGCAAATAAGGAAACACATTTAACAGAAGTTCTTTTTCTCCCACCCAAGCATGCCAGTGAAGATCTATGCCACGTTAAAAATGTTAGCCTAACCAAAGGAGAGGGGGAGAGAGAACATCACAACATATCTTACCACCACAAAGCTGCTACAACTGGCAAACCAGAACTACACAGAAATGTAGAAGTTTAGAGAACAAAAATAGCATGAACAACATATTGACTCATCAGGTTTTACAAGTAGCGAGACTGTGTGTGTGTGTGTGTGTGTGTGTGTGTGTGTGCTTTGTTTGTTGCCTTGCTGTGAGTCCATAGTTCAATATATCTTTAGGCTTTTCAAACCTCTGTGTGTCTGTAACTCAGTCCACATTAAAGGGGTGTGCAGTGGAAGAGTTTCGAAGAAGCCTTTAGGGTTCCCACCCAGTAAGAAGTTAGAAATGGTACACCTGTTTTCTTTATTATTATTATTTCCACTAACTGAACATATATTCTTGTATTTGTGCCAATTCTTTTCTGGAATTGTCAGATATACCAGAGGCACAAAACATCAGCTATTGGTAGGTAGAGCAGTCACTCAAGACTGTAAGACCAGACTGACCAACCTGTGCACTGTCTGGATTGATCACAAGAAAACCCATGATTTGGCGTCTCAAACATGGATTCTGGTATGTCTAGAACAGGGGTGGGCAACTCCAGGCCTCGAGGGCCGGTGTCCAGGAGGTTTTAGATGTGTTCCTGATCAAACACACCTGAATCACATATAGAAGTCATTAGCAGGACTCTGGAAAACTTGACTGCATACTGAGGAGGTGATTCAGGTGTGTTGGATCAGGAACACATCTAAAACCTGCAGGACACCAGCCCCCGAGGCCTGGAGTTGCCCACCCCTGGTCTAGAACTATAACAGATCAACAGGACCATTCAGTGGGGATCTGAGAAATCAACACCTACTCCCTGCAAGTCGTTAGATAACCTGCTGGCAACATAAGCTGGCCACAGGAGGAGATAGAAGCCACTGGCATAGAGACAAGAAAGCTCCTTACCATGCATGGTTTCACCCTAAATGCAGCACACTGAGACTGTATGCTAAGTGGCAGGAACTAGTGGCCAGGACTAGTGAGTGTCAGAACCACTATCCTGGATGAAACAACAAAGATCTGTGAGTGCATCAGGAAGATGGCCACAAAGGATCATGTGCTTATTGAAAACCTCAGGCAGCAGAAACCTGAGAAAGAAGAGGAAAAAGACCAGGAACCATCATGTAAAGACAGGCACCTGCATGGTATGTACCACCAGCAGATAGAGGAAAATCCTACGAAAGACAGCACAGAGACACTAATCATGGCAGCACAGGAACACGCTCTAAGCACAAGATTAGTTGAGACTGGGGTTTACCATACAAGGTAAGACCACAGGTGCAGGCTGTGCAGAGACGCCCCTGAGGCAATCCAGCACATAAAAGCAGGGTGCAAGATGCTAGCAGGCAGGGCATACATAGAACGCCATAACCAAGTGCTGGCATAGTGTACAGTAACATCTGTGCTGAGTATGACCTGGAAGTCCACAGGTCAAAATGGGATATCGCCCTATGGTTGGTAGAGAATGACAGAGCTGAGATCCTGTGGGACTTCCAGATACAGATGGATGAATTTGTGAGAGCTAACCAACTGGACATAGTAGTGGTGGACAAGCAGAGGAAGAAAGCCATAGTGATAGATGTCGCAACATCAAGAAGAAGGAACACGAGAAGCTTGATAAATACCAAGGGCTGATAGAAGAGCTAGAGAGGATGTTGAAGGTGAAGGTAACAGTGATCTCCGTGGTAATCAAATTGTCATCATCTCTACACTCCGAGATTGGGTACCAAGCCCCAATAACAACTAGTATGCTGAATACCAGAACGGCTGACCTGAAAGATGAGATCATGGCTAAACTAGAAACCTGGACCCCTCCAGGCCGATTAGCAAGACCACGTGATGTACCCCCTGAAAGTCTACTAGAAGATGCAAATGCAGCACTACGGACAATCCTTACTTCAGCCATCATTGAAACCAATCAGTTGATGTATACCATGGCAGCACTGATCCTTGAGATGCTTGTCTATAAGACAAACAGCCACAAGGAGCAGTATCCTCCATGGAAAAGATGGCTAGAGGCTAAGATCAAGGCAATACGGACATAAGTTAGAAAGCTATCAGAGTTGCAGAAAGGTGTGATGAAGAAAGGTGTGCCAGTCTGTCCATACCTGAGGCTGCAGAGACTGCCAAGCAAAGACTCACAGCCTTGGCTAACCACCTAAAGAGGTATACCAGAGCAATAGAAGCCAGGAGAATAAACCAGATGAACCAGCTTCTAAAGGCTAAGACACATCCAGAATGGCTGACTGGAGGCCAGACGGTCCTGATCCCCAAGGACCCCCAAAATAGTCCAGTCCCATCCAACTACTGGCCAATAACCTGCCTCGGGACAACATGAAAACTCCTGTCAGGTATCATATAAGCTAAGATGTGCAGGCGCGTGGCTCAATACATGAGCGGGGCTCACAAAGGAATTGGCAGAGATACAAAGGGAGCAAAACACCAGCTAGTGGTTGGTAGATAGAGCAGTCAGTCAAATCAATTCAATTCAATTTTATTTATACAGCGCCAAATCACAACAAACAGTCACCTCAAATCACCTTTTAATTGTAAGGTAAAGACCCTACATTAATTACACTCGAGACTGTAAGACTAGACTTTAGACTTAGACTCCATTTCTCCGTTAGCTGGCTTGACAAAAAACTCCAGTCAGAGATGCTAGCAGGCAGGGCCAGCTGGAGATGGGGTGTTTTGACACGGATAATGGGTATCATGATGGTGGTTATCAACCTTCTCTGTTAAGCTGAGCTTTGTGCTTCAGGCTTTGTGTGGTAATATGATAAAATCTATAAAGAGCATAACAGTAGCACTTCAAAAATAAAAACCCTAACCAAACGCAAGTCTAAAAAGATGTGCTTTTAGCTGTCTGGGGTCTGGGAGCCACTGTAGCAAAAGCTCTGTCTCCTTTAGCTTTCAGCCTTGTAGGATGTAAAGCCAGTAGGCCCTGATCACATGACCTGAGAGACCTGATGGGGATGTACAGATGTAGTAGTTCACTGATGTACGCTGGTACTTGTCCACGAAGAGCTCTAAAAGTTAGGAACAGAATCTTAAACTGGACTCTGAATTTAATGGGGAGCCAGTGCAGCTGGATCAGTAACAGAGTGATATGAGAATACTTGGGAGACTGTCAGAAGCCTTGCCGCAAACATCAAGATGTTTTTGCTAAGACAAGTAAACAATGCATTACAATAGTCCAAATGTGAAGAAATAAATGCATGAATAACAATCTCAAGTTCAGGGCGTGACACTTAACAATTTTCTTTAAATGGTAAAAACAAGAGTGAACCAAAGATTTGACATGGGTGTCTAGGGTGAAAGCAGAGTCAAAGGTTACCCAGGGTTCCTAATGGAAGATTTAGCAAAGTTAGCAAGGGGACCAAGAGCTTCCATCATACTGGGAACAGATCTATCTGGGGCACAAACAAGAACGTCAGTTTTTTCCTCATTAAGTTGGAGAAACTTATCAGCCATCTAACTTTTGCTAGAATCTAAGGACATAATTAGCATCTGCAACTTGGAAACATATTCAGGCTTAAAAGAAATATATGAATGTCAAGAGCTGGTCGAGCTCAGTTCATATATGGTGTTGAACCTGTGTGTGATTGATGCAGGTAAGCTTCTGTCACCCTTTGATTGTCATGGTTTTATCCAGACTAAACTGTTTCTGGCAATAAACTTTAAACTGTTATCAGATGTTTTAGATCCATAGAACTTTATACTATTGCTACAGTATCTATTTTTTAAATTTGATTTCTTTTTCATCTCTTTAGGAAAAGTAAAGTTTCCAGCAAAAACTGAAATATGCTAAAAGTATAAAAGGAAAACAAATGGGAGAAAAACTGCAGCAGCTTTTTTATCAGTTGGCAGTGGTAATGCAAATGAAAACACACCTTTCACCTTAGTAAAGTTATATGTGGTTATATGTGCACCTCAATATAACAGTGACGTAAAATATATGTTGAAATAAAATGCACACAGACGTGTTAAAAAAACGACACTTAATTGTGATTAATTATCATATGACAACATGTCACATGGACTTAAATGCAGTGTTTTCGTGGGCGTGGCTTAGTGTGTTTGGGGAGTGGCTGGCTTGTTCACACGTTTTGCCTTGTTCATCACTACGACAGGCAGAGCCGAGGGCTGCACGGAGATACTCGGTGTAGTACATCACATTCACTAATTGCACCATCTGCGGAGTGTTGTTCTGCTTGTTGTACAAACGCTGTGTTTAGCAGATGGGTTCGCGCGGCCAGCTAGCTGCTTCTTCCTCAAACTGCTTCACCAACTAGTTTTGCAAGTTGGAGAAATAAACTTTTGCGACGCGCGGCGGAGGACGCGGGCGCGTTTTTGAGCGCTATTCAGCCGCGCGGACTTTATTTCGCGTTATTTATTACCACTTTCCTAGAGTTCCCATTTTTTTTACTCCCCCCCCACCCCCCGCGTCTGAAGGAGGAAAAAAGGAGGTGGACCCACGCTCACTCGCCGGTCTCGTGGCTTCTTTGTATACAGCAGCAGCTGTGTGTAAATGCATGGGCACACAGCGTCTGCTGCTCTTTGAGGGACAGCTTCCTAGGCTCATTCCAACCTCCATGTGGACTTCCACAGAAATGAAGCGGCTGAACAAGGTGTAAAAGAGGAATATCAAAACTTTACCTGTTTGCCCCCCTTCTCCCTGCCCCCCGTACCGTAGTATCTCGCGTACCCTGACAAAGCTTGGGTCAGTTTAGCCGCCTTTCTTTCTCCATCTCTGTCTGTGCGCTTGGATTGTAAACGGCAGAAACAAATTGAGCTCCGCGCCGAGCAGGCTACAGCTACAGCTGCGCGGCTCCCTCACACATCATGGATGTAAGATTTTATCCGACTGCCGGTGGGAATTCTATTCCAGGAGATCCACCAAACCTGGATTTTGCCCACTGTTTGGGATACTACAACTTCAATAAGGTGAGTAATCCCTCCCGCTTCGCGCTACAGTCTTGTTTTGTGTTGTGCGACCACGTTGGGGCTGTTCCCACCGTTTTTACCTTTTTATTATTGAAACTGCTCAACATTAAGTTTAATTAGAACTGCCTTCACTCACTTCCTCCTTCCTTGAGTCGTAGTTGTCTTTCCGCCTAATCAGTACTTTCCTCTCTTGCCGCAAACTTTGTTGCTGTGCTCCAGGAAAGGAAATGGGAGCACAGGACAAGTGTAGCGGCACAGAGTTACTTTTTGTCCGGCTCGGACGAGCCTCGCCGCGCTGCTAAACTCTCACCACAGTGATGTGCTCCACAGTCATGGGCGCTGTTGCCTTTAGGGTTTCATGTTTCCATCCTAACAGCCTACATTACAGTTCAGATGTGATTAAAAAAGAAAACGATGCCGCGTTGACCGTCAAGTACCTGCTCTTCCTCATCACCGTCCACCTCATACAGTTAAATGGAATGATAAAGAAATGGTTGTTTTGTCGTTTTGGTTAACTACTGTGCGTTTCACCTTATTTTCTATTTGTAACCACCTTCTTCTGCTGATGTTGTCACGGGATTTTCAGGCAGTGCTTTGAAGTATCATATTCCTCATTAACATTAAGGGAAAAAACATTCACAAGCAGAAAGAGGAATAGACGGATCACTATCTGTTCATTGTGGATGTGTTCATGATCAGCATTGCACTGTTTCTTGCACTTACCTTACCCATGGCATCAGATAAACTCTGTCATACTGTGCAGCACAGTTTTATCTGCCCACTGCCAGGTCGCATGGTGTATTTGCATTGTTTACATGTTGTTCTGTTCACTTCCTCATACTTGTATACAAGCAGCTCTGTGTCTGAGCGGTGAGCAAGCATATCCCCGAAGTTTAATAACTCTCCTAAGCAGAGCTTATGAGCTTATGTAAAACACAGTTGATGGTTTGTGATATTTTGTCAGTGATGTAACACTTTGCAGTGTCAGGCCTGTGATCAATCAACATCTTGACTCCCACCAATCACAGCAAGAGAGAACAACATTATGGCAGTCAAAAATAACACAACTACTGCTAGGCTTCTTTTTTTTTTATGAAGTCTAAACAATGGTACTTCCTACATCCCCCACCCCTCCTCAGACACACACACGCAGACACACAACCCCCTTTCCAAAAATTTCAGCCTTGTAATGCAGCTCTGTTTGCAATCTGATGCTGCTTAAAACAGTTACCAGGTTTGTCTCGGTGTTTCATCAGCTCTTTGTCATTTGGCCAAGTTGTCATATATGCCCAATTTCATCATGTCTTCATCAGCCTCGAGAAACTTTAACCACATTGCTTTGAATTCGTGTAAGAGTTGAAGTGTGATTTTATTCTGCTCATAAAATCCCCGGGTCAAGTGAAATTTTCCATCTGTAACAGTAATTGGCCACAATGCAGAAAGAGGCATGGATTGAGAGAGAGAGGGAGGGAAGGAGGGTGGCGAGAAGGTGCTTATCCAGTATCTCCACCAGTTATGCTGGAGAGAGGGAAAGAGAGGGAGGGAGAGTACAAAGCATGCATTTCATGCTAATTACAATGCCTTTCCACTGTGAACAAATAGGCTCTTTTGCATGCATCTTTCAAATAAGCCTCCCAATTTATTTGAATCAGCTCGCTGAAAGGTAGCACAATGCAGAGCGGTTAGTCATCTGAAAGATGTGGCATGCTTACAAGTCAGAGAGCTGAAGCATTACTTCTTTAATCTATTTATAAGCTGTCACAGCACCTTTCGCAAACAGCCAAACTTTCGCTAGATTCACAGTTTTGATTTGAAAACAGGCAATACCCACTCAAAATGCTGGCACAGGAAATGTTCAGTTTTAATGACAAGAGAGACAGAAGGGCCCAGAGGCACTCTGAAACATCAGAGATTCTTTTAAATTTTACAGAAAAATCCAAACGAGTGGCACAAACTTAATTAGGTGCTGCAGTCATGACTAATGAAACTGCCGGTTTTTTTGGCACCGAGATGAATGTGCTGAGGAGAAACATGCCACAACTTCACACAGCTGAATAATTCTCACATAAAGTCTGTTTTGTAAGAAAAAAAATTCCCTTGTTGCAGTCTGGAAGAATTAAACACGGCCTCTGTATTGAAAGTGAAATTGTAAAGGCTTATTTCTGTGGGTTTTAAACACTGACTACAGCGTGTGCAGGGTGAGTGACAGCGCTGTCACAGTGGGGTCCATTTCTCTTAAACTACCTTGACTTGAGGGTGAACACGGATCAGGTATGTTCAAGGGCAAAAACACCCAAGGCTCCTACTTTTACTGATTGGTTGTTACTTCAGGTAGCGTTGTTTTCAATTTATCTGATAATGACTATTGGTTTTCCTGGCTCTTTTGCTTCTGCTGAGAACACCTGGCTGAAGTCAGTACATTTTTTTTTTTTTGAAAAGCTGCCTTTTATTGAAGTTTGAAAAACTTTAAATCAATATGAGCCCATGCATGCATATGTCTATGCATTTATGTCTCATTTGTCTAAGTTATTATTTAAAGAAATTCCAGTGATGCAAAGCAGTGAAGGCTGCACATTTCTCCATCAGGCACAACATGAACCAAAGACAAAGAGCCGTTTGGATTTAACTGGTTTTGGTATTTGTAAAAGTCAAATGTGATTGACTTTAATGGTTTCATGAAAGAGACCCTGTGTTATTCCCATATTTATGACCATCTGGTCTTTTTTTTCCCTAAAGGTTTAATAATGTTTCAGATACAGTATCCATTTAGTGTGGGCTTTCATTACCTCCAGGCGCCAAGAAATCACCAACAGATGTTAATACAAACTCCTCACCTGCACTGGTGCTAACACAGGTTTATTTGGAAAACTAATACCAGCTCCGCTGAGACATTGTAATTCATCGCAGTTGAGAATTGCCCATACATCGGAGTATTTTAATAGCAGTATTGCAGAGGGATGCAGATAAACATTTTGCCAAAAGGCTTTGTAACATTTGTACATAACAGAAGCTGCAAACTAAAATCATCTTGCAGATCTTGCACTGTGTTAGCGTTGACATGCAGTGCTGTAAAGAAACATACGTTTGTGCTTGGTGGAGCATTCTGAAGGGAAAGGGCAAACTTTAATTGCATGTCTCTGAAATGTTTGAGCTTTTCTTCAATGGTATTGTCAGCATTTTGTCAATTAACATGCAGTCATACACCAACAGTGTGTCTACAGAACCAAACTATGGGCATTTTCATCAACCAGTTAACTTGCAAAGGTAACCAGCTTTGCAGTGTAATCATTACTGACTGACTGGTGTTTGCACCATTGGTCTACTGATATTTAGCTGCTCATGTTGTGTTTGTTGTTGCATTAAACCACGGACTTGTAACAGGCATCACCAAATCAACTTGGAGTGAAATCTTAAGGATTACAGCCTTATGTGCAGCATAATAAGTCCTTTCTGAGAAACAATCTTGATGACAAATCCTCTTTTGCTACACGTGCTCTACTTTGTTGCTTTCAGCCAGATATTGATAAGACTGAATAATTTGTTTGTCTGCTTTTTATTTCATCATCCACGAGCTATAATAGGACAGACGATCTGTGCTGTTTGTTCCCTGATTAGAACTTTTTTTTTTTTCCAAGATGCAACATGATGCACTTATCAGAGGATTTGACTGAGCTGGTGAAATGGGCTGCAGGCCATGAACTACTTAGTTTATATGGGCTCTACTGACACATGCATATGTAAGGAAACCAAGGCCAACAAAGATTTTAAGGTCTGGTGGAAGTGAATTAATGTAGCTTCACATTTGCTAACCCCTGGGCAATAACCTCTTATTATGTCCAAACCAACGTGCGCCAGGCTTCTTTTGTCTCTGCTGTCACTTCAGCTTCAGCAGGAGGGAAGGGGTTAACTCCCTTAACCAGGGGGGCCTTGTGCATCTCTCCAGTGTACACAGCTGGTGCCATTTCATCACACACATTCTAAACATATCCAAACACAACTTTCAGTGTGTGTGTGCGGTAACGCCGTGTGCGTGCGGTAATGCTGTTTGTGTGTGTCTCGGGGAGGGGCGGGGAGGCTGTCTGCTTTGTCAAACTCAACACTTGATGGATATGACTCCAAGGTGCATGTTAAATGTTTAAATGTTCAAGAAGTGAATAGCTAATGTGTTTTGCTGAGTCCTTTAATTGTAGCTTGTCAGGAGATGGAGTTCAGCAGATTTATTAAACACCTAATTTTCCCACTGAGACTAGAGTGTTATTTTTAGTTTGTCTACATGAAGATGCAAGCTGTACTCTGGAGCCTGTCTCCAAAAAAGAGAAGGAAAAAAAAAAGACTGCTGTATTTGACAGGCAGCGCTTCACATATTTTATCAATGTCTCCATTTGTCTGCATGGTGTTTCTTCTGGGCAACATAACGATTGTTGCTTTGATCCTACATGGAGTCAGCAGCTGTGTGACGTCTCGTCCAACAGACAGTGCAAAACACAACATCAGGTTGTCCACTTTGTTTATGAGGTGGATGTGACAAATCCTCAGGCTCTGAAATCTTCGAAAGACATAGACCATTACCCGGATCAGCACTCGTAAAGACCTTCTGTAATCTTGCCATCACTGCTCATAAATCCACTTCATTACATCTCCTCATGCATTACTCACTGTGGCTCATTTAGGCAGACCTCACACTATGAAGTTATTTCCCCAACTGGTGGATTCACGACCCATAAGGCACCATTCTATAGACAAGAACCATCTTGCTGTGCTGGTATAATCTCATGTCTATTGAAAAATCAGAGAGCCACTTTAAAAGCAGTAAAATGATTCATGCTTATATGTTGAATGTCTCTATGCCATGTGAGTTTTTCCTCAGGGATTAACTTCAGGATTGTTTGTCCCTGCCCAGCAATAAAACATATGAATATATGTAGCCATGTACACGGCTGTTTCAAAAAGAGAACAAACAGATGCACACGGTTATCATGTAACCAACATGAGTGCAACATCCTTCAAACCAAGTGAGTACCTCAGGAGAGATTATGGCGATGTGTTGGTTTACGTGCTCATTGGATACAATGTTCTTTTTTGGATTGCTTAAAAAATTCTCCTGCAATTTTAAGATCATTTATATCTTAACATTCTAACTAGAAGTTACACATGGAGCTTCTTGTCATATGTATTTTCTCCAATATACAATTAGTTAATGCATCACTAAGGTAGTAATTTCACTGCTGACTTCATTAAAACACGTGTTGTGTGACGACAACACTCGCGTAAATGAATAGAATGGGGTTTTGTGAGGAGATTCAAACAAAAAAGCCACAAAAAGTGAGTCCTCTTAAAAAAAAAAAAAAAACCCAAAACTTAAAAAACCACCAAAAAAAAGAACACAGCGAGG
>VOQJ01014775.1:57163-72696 GCA_015052665.1 Apistogramma diplotaenia
AAAAAGACCAGTAAGTGGGAGTTTTTTTTTTTTTTGTTTCCCACCAGAGGCCCGTGTGTGTGTGTGTGTGTGTGTGTGTGTGTGTGGGGGCATGCATTTGTGCAAACATGTAAACCCAAGTAATTGAGTCTGATGTAGTTTAGTAGGACAGTTCCAGGTAAGATGGCACAGGAAGCCTCAGTGGCTCAAACCACCTGCTTCAGCAACTGCTCGCAGAGCTCGTGGAGCGCCGTTCTCATCGGTGCACAGCACTGTTAACACTGCTGCTGACTCTCCACTCTCTCCAGGGCATAGACTAATTAATGGATACCATTCGCAGTTGATTAGCAGCAGTTCTTTCGGTAATTACATTCACATACTAACCACTCAGAAGAAAAGGAGTATGGAAGGAAAAAAAGAATAAAAACACACAGAGCTGGAAAATATATTAATGCACTTCTCAGTTTGCTCTGATCTTAATTTGTTTCCACTATTGTTTGGCTTCTGCTCTGATAAGAAGCATTCTCCCTCCCTCCCTGCTTTAAGAGACCGACTTTGTAATAAACGTATAAAAGCGATTACTTCAGTGCTTTTGTTAAAAACAGGTAAAGTGTTGTCGCCGGAACCTCGTGGCGACGCAAACGCGCCGTTTCCCCTGTCTCCTCTGAGCTGTGTAGGCTGGGGTTTGCTCTCCCTGCTCACATAGAGGTGCATTGTGCTCATGGGCCCAGCTGCTAGCCCATAATTCTTCATTCTATGTCCCATTGTTCCTACCTGTCAGCATGGTTGTCTATGAAGAAAGGAAGTGGCTGCCATTTTGCCAACAGGCTATGTGTGGGTTGGTAGGGGCGGGGGGGGGGGGGTGTTGTGAAAACATGCTATTTCTTTCCAAAGTACAGGGTTTTGATAGCTTATCAGCTGCCTTAATCACTAATGTGTCTTTGCAGTAGAGCTTTAACAAATCCATCGCTGTTCATTTTATTTTAATCTGATATTAACATGTAAATGCTAGAGTGCAGCACCTTTTCTTCTTTCTTTTTTTTGTAACACAACAGGGGGAAACATGTTTCTCCATAAGCATGGACTTGGCCATATGTTCCCATTGACCTAAAATCTACACCACCCATATTAAAAACACCCTCTACCTCCTTATTTCCCCCCAGTATCACTCCTCTCCCATAGGTTATTTGAAGTTAATAACCTGCCACTGCATCTTGATACTTGGCTTTGTGATGCAAACATATCCTTAATTGCTGTCCCATAAGAGCTGAATAGCCAGACCAGATTCTCATTACCCTGGATTGAATTGGCCAGGGCCTCTCAAATGCCTCTCATCATGTCACAATAATGGCAGAGTGGCAGAATGTGCTTATGCATGTAGAGACAGGGGTTGACCCAGTGTGCAAACATTCAGCGTGACGGTCTGTTTGAGTGACAGGTGTCGGTTATGACGGGGAAGCGGCTTGATTTACAGTGTTGTTTTCTGTCTTTTGCCTTCATTTGCAGTTCCAGAACAACAACTACATGAACATGGCTGAGGCCAACGGTGCTCTGCTTGCTGCTGGAGATGTAAGTACACTTTGCATATTCCATGTTTAAAAGCTCAGTAAAGTCAATTGGTCTTGCTTTCTTTCTTGTTAACACTTAAAATAATTTTTTTTGCTTTAAGATCTGCGACTGTGACTGTTTTGCCGTCTCAGTCACAGGAAATATATATTTTCCTACCATCGGAAATGTTCCTCCTGTCCTAAAACCTTCTCGAGCTTGGTTGTAACTCGCGAGAGCTGACGCTAATGTGATGTGACTGCTTTGACTGCACTCTGTAAGATGAAGCGATATCTCCGAACGCTGAAGATAAAGACACCTGTTTTTCCTTTTCTTTTCAAAGACGTAATAAAGGAGCATAAACAGACTCCATAGTTGTGTCACTCTTTGAGCTGCGCTATCTGCCGGCACTTACAAAAAAAAGCGATATGTCACCAGCAGTCTTTTGCTGAGGAGCTGCTAGAATTACTGTACTGTACTGCTGAATTAAAAAAGAAGGGAGTAGTTGTTCTTCTGGAGGTATAGAGCGGACTCTGTGAGCCAGAGCAGTACTAACAGTGTGCTAAATTTACCCAGTCTATTCCCCCTCCACCCACTCCGCTGCCCTGTCATTAGAGACAAATGCACCAAAAATACCCATCATCCTCTGTGGTTCAAACTGTCTAATCTCACCCAGTTTAGCAGGGGGACATTGATCTGGCTTCGAAACCCAAAGCAAAGCATCATTACATAGTAGCCCCAAAATACTGAAATAGATGTCATTGTTAACCTTATTGTTTTCATTCATGTCAGTCGGGCAGCAGGGATGCAGCTGTGACATTCAAGCTCAGGCAAGCTCCACAGAAGTGTCTGCAGCTCGTGACCTCATGTTCATAAAAGTGGCTGCTTCACAACGCCACAGAGTATTATGGAAGAAGTCTAATTTTCCCCCACATTTGCGCTGAGTGGGCGCATCCTCTGTATCCACGGGCCGCTGAGGCCCCGCTGCAGCAGCAGCAGCAGGGACCATGCCGACACAGGCTGCTCGGAGAGCGTTCAGCCCCCAGCTGTGAGGGCCCACTGTGGCAGTAAGTTTTTTTGGGGGGAGGGGGGTGCTGGGGGGGGGGGTGCACTCCTTAATAAAAACAGCCCAGCTCATTTGCATTTTATCAAAAGGAACAACTGTTTCCAGTGTTAGGGCACAGATGGCATTGTGCTTTGAAGGAAAGGGAGGTTAAGAAGAAGCTGCAGCATCGGTTTTTCTTGCCGAGCTTCAGAGCATCCAAAGTTCTGTTTGTCTGCAACCTGAGCTAAAGTGAGATTAAAACGACTTCCACGCCGAGTTGTGAGGTTTCACACCCTCTCCACTGAAGTGTTATTTAAGCGTCCGGTTTGTGTTGTGGGCGCTCTATAAGAAAGGAAGTCCCCTTTATGAAAGCTCCATGATAAACACAGCAAAGTTAGATTTATGCCCCCCCCCCCCTCCACATTTGGTTAGTTATTGTTTTCAAATCAACTGCCTACTCTTTCATATATGAGAATAAGCATGGGTTCTTCCGTTCTTCAAAAGTTACTATATATACACATGCTTTGCTTTACCACAAATGACTTAAAGAGGAAAAAAAAAAAAGCAAAGCTGTTTACATCCAGCTACGCTTTATTTACACGGCGATGCTGTATATTTAAAACTGCATGAAGTGCCCGTTGTTCAAAACAGGAGATTGCTTCTGCTTCGGAGCAGCGGCCTCGCGCTGCTGTTCGAATGGCTGTTGTATCATTTACCTTATGCACTTAGAGGATGAGATAAGATGACCTTGGTGCGCCTGGTAAAGCATACATCCTAGCAGGGAAAGGTTGACTGCTTTCCTAAGTGAAAAGGATACTGTACACTGAGATTGTGTTCCACTCAGATGTATCACTTTACTTTCCCAATCAAATTAGAGTCATGTAATGAACTATAAATATGTAGAAATGGACTACAAATGATCCATATTTGAAATTGTGCCGATTAGGCATGGCGTGGTTGATGTTGTCATTTGAGTAGCTGCACTCTGCCTGTCTAGATATTTGAAACTGAATCCTCAGTCCAGCCTCTATTGATTCTGAAGCCTATTATATACAGTAATTGCATGCTGCTGCCTTTAACAACTCTTGGTTATTGCATCTGTGAATTGCATTACTACATTTATTGAACGACTGGAAATATTGCCCGAAAAGCTTTTTCTTCCTCTCGTTCCGATATTGAAAGAGCTCCAAAGCACTATAGGGATAAACCACTGGAAGGGAAAATTCAGTAATTCCCATCCCAGTCACATCCCTTTATGTTTATATTGTTCATACATTCTCTATAAAGCTGCAATATACCGTTTATGACAACATTATGTGTTTGCACTGAAGTCTTGTTGTGCTTTCATTCTTATCTGCTGCATGCTAGCAGCAGGACTCTTGAGATAACTTGTC
This sequence comes from Apistogramma diplotaenia, assembly GCA_015052665.1. Taxonomy (NCBI): domain Eukaryota; kingdom Metazoa; phylum Chordata; class Actinopteri; order Cichliformes; family Cichlidae; genus Apistogramma; species Apistogramma diplotaenia. Next base: position 61,127 of record VOQJ01014775.1, read on the forward strand.
CTTGAGCACGGCAATAAGGTTAACATTTTTGGCTTTCAGTGACATCTTTACAGCTATGAAAACATCGATTTGCCATGAGATTAGGTGCATATATATTTATGACACTCGGAGGATTAATGGTGAAACATTGAGTTTCGTATATTTTAGAAGAGATACTCAAGGAAGTTCTGCCAAAGCTGTGAATTATCTGTTAAATTAATTATGACTAAACTGATTAGTAAAGAAATTCAATGCTTCTCAGATGTCTTCTGTGTTTATCCTTTGCATAGTTTCTCTTCTGGCACCATAAGCTTTGCATTTGACGTGTTGCTACACAACGAAGACACAACAAAGCTTTGAACACTTTTAAAAGACTCGACGAGTATAGAAAACTGTCCAGGGTACGTTGGTTAACTTTGTGGTTTGTAAACTCGTATCATAAACGTTGCTGTCTGTTTATATAATCGTTATCGTTGCCACTGCGAGCATGTTGGGATCCTCTTGGAGCTTAGATCAAAGCCGTGTCGAGCATTTTAGTATATTTGCATGTGACAGACAACTTATTCGATGTTTTCTTCTTTTCTTTTAGAGTTTTAATAATTATGCAGATTCCACACTGAAATTTTACCCATCAGAATAATAACTGTTGAGTTTTCCTTGAGCTGGCCTACTTCCAATAGGTTCCAAGAACAGGGGATTTCCCACACACCTGCTCAGGATGCTCATGCTGGGTACATCAGGCCTCTCTGTTACAAGCCCCTCTCTGTCCTCAGACCACTGAACCATGCGGCTGCCAATGGAAACACACACTATCCTCCTCCTCTTTCTGTGTGTTGTGTTCTGCTTTGCCCGGCCCTTAACATGTACATGCCTGCACATCCCGAGCCGGCATCTGGCTTGGCACTTGGCTCTGCCGAGCCTTTCAGAACAATTTAAATGGATAATCAGGCTGCTGATGCGAAGAAAGTGGATTGTGCATCTCTTAATCTCCGATCAGAGCCCCCTAAGCTGCTCCTGGTGAAGAATTAGACTGGCTTTATGTGAAATGACACCAGGCAGTGTGCAACACTGTAACACTCTGTGGGATCCAGTAAAATCTGGCACCTCTTCCCCAGGGAGAGGGCCTTTTCCACACAGACAGCCGACATCTTCCATAACCTCCCCCCCTGTATGAGGTATAAACTTCATGTCTCCATTATCAGTGCCCCTGGTGTTGATGTTAATTTGTGTCGTCGTTAACAGAGTGAGGCAGTGCATACAGGCGCAGACTGTGATACTGATCTCGCTCCGTCTTCCACACCCACTGTAATTTTTGCTTTCGTTGTCCTCCACTTTCATGCTGTTTAGCAGATACTAAACACCAGCATTCCTCTCCTCCGAGTACATGTGCATGTTTCACTTAAAGGTCACAGTCATGCTTGTACTGCTCTCTTACAGAAGTGGAGCTGACCTCAGCCAACCTTCCACTTTGACATTTGTCTCAAATCTCTAGGTTGGCTTTGTAATTCAGCCCATAATGCACCAGAATATAGGATCCAGTGGCCTATATAGTTCTGCCCTGATTTACCTTACACAGTGTAACACCACAGGAAACCTACTTACATCAGCAAATAGTATCCATAGTCGAGCAGAGCAAAGAAAAAATGCAAGTGATGTTTTTTTCCCCCTCAAAAGCATCCCTGCAGGGGCTTAGGTGGATGAATCAAAGCCTCAGCAGAGTATCTGGCTGTAGTGGACACGGCAAGACCAAGACAGGGTGAAACTTTCCTGTTAGAGAGATTATGATAGAGTGCCAATGTCTTCAAATTGTTATATGATATGATCCAGATGAGACTGGGACGATGGATCTGAAGGCTGGCGTGAGTATTGACCCCGCTCCACGGGGGAAGTTGAAAAAGATGAATGGCGACCACAGTGATGGACGGCCTCTGATCCTTCCCATGTGCTACTGGAACATTTTGTCCATGACTCATGACAGTTTTGTTTTATTAACCTTATAAACACACACTGGGTTTTCATTCACGTGTTGCTGAACAGGCATTATTGTGAGCTAACTTTCGCAGGTTTTTTTTTGAGTGGGCCGAAGCATAATATGACAGCAGAGGACTGTTAGTAAATGGCTCCTAAGGTGCTCGTGATTTATTTCACACTTTGCGAGCCAGAGGCCCGGGCTGTGATGAATATGACCTTAGCTCCTTCTGAAAGGAGAACTGATTCTCGAGCTATGAAACAAGCACTGAAAAGTGAAACAGTGGTAGGGAGCAGGGAGAGAGCGAGGAGAAAAGGGGAGAATAAAAACTCTATTAGCTTCTCCCGCCACTGGAATTCATCAATGCTTGTCAAGACAGCTTCCCTGAGTAGGCAATGAATTAGTTTCAAGTGTCTGTGTGCTAAAGCAAGCAAGGGGAACATTAATACTCCCTAATCAAGGTCTGTGTTGGCATATTCCCTCCCTTGTCTCCCTTCTGTTATTCCATCCCCTACCTACCGGAGACAGAGGTGTTAATATCAGCTGTTTTAGATAACACGTCTTCACGTCTGCTGATGTCAGGATCCCGATTCCCTTTTTTTTAAAACCATGCCCTAAACTACAAGGTATAGAATGATGCTTTACATGTGAGTAAGTGGTGCGAGTTGGGGGGGGGACAGGACCCTTTTCACAGATGCTTCTCAAAAAGCAATGTATGAACATCTCTAGGATTCACAATTCCCCTGAGAATTGCAGGCAGGTGTGTGAGAAGGTGAATCGGCATGTGGGAAACCCATCTGCACCTGTTTGATTTGGCATAAGCGCCTGTTTCCTCCTGTTTTTTTTTTTTTTTGCCAATTATTTTCATGCCATGATTGTTTGATAAATTTCAGGAACTGAGGATTTGAGAGGAGGCTTAACAAGCTAGCGCTGCTCTAAAAGTGACGCGTGGCCAAGAAAAGTGGAGTTTGCGATCAACTTTAAGAAGATTGTCGATGCGGAGCTAGCTTCCCTTTGTTAGAGCCCACATATCCAGAGTCTAACGTTTCTAATAATGCTAGGAGTTTCAGTCAGTGTTAGCATTTTAAACCATGTTGCATTCGCTAAGTGAGTCTTGCTTTGAAGAGGCTGTTGGTAAGTTGTGACGTGCAGCGAGCCCGGCACCTCAGACAGCATGCTGTTTGGCCCCCGCATTTATGTGAACCTGCAGTGTGGTGGTCATTGTGAGGGTATGAATATTTTGGCTTTTGCAGAGGAGCTTAATGCAATGTGCAGATGAAAACAAGACCCAAGTAGGTGAACAGTTCCATCTCCAAGAAGGCACATAAGCAAATTAAGTGTGACCAAAAGCTTTAATTCGAAAGGCAGAAGGATTAGGCTGTTTGATGAGCAGATTTAAGGGTGCAGGCAAGGGGAACAAAAAGAAACACTTCTGGCCAAGCGTAATAATCTTTGAAAATGTTCTTTAAACCCATCTCCCTGTGACGTGTATTTTCACTGCACTTCAACCCAACATCCCCAAGATTAAGGGCTTTTATCATGTATCCTCTCTCTCCCGTGATTGCTGCTTGATATTTTTGCTTTTGACGTCTTTCTCCGCACTCGCCTTCTTCCTTTATTATTTTTTTCCCCCTTAAAGTGGACTGTAATAGGTTTAGGAAATGTTACATCTTAGTGCACTTACAGAAAAGTGTGTTACCACTCTGCTAAAACACTCTATTTCTTAAACAAAGTCATCTGATTTAATCCCTAAAGGTTTTCTTTCGGCCTGCTAGATTAGGCCCACCTCAACAAACGCTTCCTGCCTGTTTTGTGTTTCGTAATTTCCTTCTTTGTTCCTCTTTTCTCGTAGACTTTCCATACGCCCAGCTTGGGAGATGAGGAGTTTGAGATTCCTCCCATTACACCTCCACCTGAGACGGAGTCCGGTCTTGGGCTGTCAGAAGTGGACTCGCCTTTCCCAGCAATGCAGGAGCCTCCAGTTCCGCACAGGGGTCCTTTAATCCCACAGTTCCCCCCACAGAGTCTGGATCTGCCCTCGATTACCATCTCACGCAACATGATGGACCAAGAAGGGATGTCTGTCAACAATGGCCAGTCTGTGGTGAGCACTGCTATGTCCATTCTCTTACCTTCATTTGTCCAGGATAAGAAATCTTTCACTAGTGCTTCTCCACTAAGTTTATAGTTGCAGCTCATTTTTACACATTTTTATTGTGCTATTAGAGACCCACAATATCAGTCTTTTAAAAAAAAGTCCCTTTTACTGAACCATACCGTAATGTCACCTTCAAAGTTTGTGCATGCCTCCTGTTGTCAGCGCATCTGGCACAGCATCTGGCCTTGTTTACAACACAGGAGGTATATGATCACATTGAGTAAATGTCATGATATTATGTTACTTACTGTGAGCATTTTTTTTTTTGCTTTAAAAAAACAAAAGCACAAACACACCAGGAGCTTGAATGATCTCTGTATAAGGTGAATCGATGTGAATAGATCACAGGTGTTAGAGCACAAAGCTCATTCATCCCCAGAAGGACGGTGAAAATGGGATCCAAAAGTGCCACAGTTTCACATGCTCATATTTAATTCATGTTACCTCCAGAAACATTTTTTTTCCCCCTCTGGTGTAAATGCTGATCCACGCTTCAGCCCAAAGTCGCACGAGGTCTTCAGAAAGGACACAGCTGTTCAATATCATTTTGACCCCTTAATATACTCGATCAAACATGCAACTGCAGAGTGAGATGATCACTTTCTTTATGTTGATACTGTTACGTGCTACAGATTGTGAGATTGCTGTCTGAGGGGTGGACGGGCATTTTCAAATGCCACAATCATGGAAGCACTGAGGAGGAAAAATGGAAATGTCACTGGCTGACTAGTTGTCTTACAGAACTATTACAAACATGGAAGATTCATTTAGGAGAGAAGAAACGAAAGGACAAAGGCATCAGCTGAGAGATGATGGTATTGATGCTGCGTTTGCTTTGCGAGGCACAAATCACATCGCGTTGAGAAGAGGTGCCATTATCATTATAACTGTGTGAATAAATGTAATGTGTTTGAGACCCTCTGCCCCTCCCCCCGCCTTCCCCATTTCTCCCTAACACATTTGTTGAATCACACCGATATTAGAGATATTTATTTACATTCCATATGGGAAGGGGCTGTAAAAATTTTACAGCTCTCTTTCCTGCTTCCATGCTTCTGGCATGTGAAATAATTGCAGCTTTTAAAATATCTCGGCTGCATACAGTAAGTGAGCCCCAGAAGGCTTTTTGCCTAAAGAATTTTCATTTCATGGTCAGTTAAGCTTCCTGCATCTGGAAGAAACTGAACCTTGACACAATTACATTCCTGACTGTTCTCATGACTTGCTGGAGGATTAGATTTGATTCTCAAACATTATTCCTCTTTAACACCATTTGCATGGCTCATGTCTCTGATTGTGCGGAGACTCTATTAAAAACTGAGGGGAGAATGTGGGTTTCTACTCCTTTGCCTCACGGCATTGTCGCCAGCGAGCTACTCGCTCGTTATCAGTCATCGCACATTGTAGCGCGGAAAAGGCTCGTGGTGGCCCTTCATTTTTCCTGTAAATGGGATTGATCCCCAAAAGTCTTGCGACAATGCCTTTAGAAATTCTATTCATCTATGCTTTTATCTTTGCTTTGAGAAGAGAACGCAACTTTTAAATGAGATAAGTAACAGCACTGTTTGCAGCGCGTTCCATACACAGACGGTGATTTACGAAGGCCCTAAGAGGGGTATTTTGTCATTTTGTCAGCACACTGATAAAGGAATGACAACCTTATATACATGATTACATTCTGTGTTATTTGTTATGGCTGCGGGGGCAAACAAATAAACCGTGCACTATTGCAATTACATTTTTCATCAAGCCACCATGCTCATATTTCCCAAACTCTTGTCTTGGTTTCCTTCCTCTGTGCTAGCTTACTCAAGGAGAATACTTAGCGCGCGCGAAAGCCTGTCTCTTATCAGAACTTAATGAGAAACCCAACCAGCAAATATACCTGGGCTATTTTCAAAAAGCTTCTTCCATGTCACCGCGTTGCCAAGTGTTCTGCTAATTCCTCTCCCCTTAATGTTCAGCGTATGTCTTGCAAATTGGCCACAGATGCCGGGCTTCTACAAAGAGAAATACATTTTCTCAGCTGCAATGTGCCTGGCAAGCCCTGAATCTGAAGTCATTATTTATTTAATCTGCTCTCCTAACAAGCTTCTGACTCTCATTTTTGTCTCCCAGCATGTGTCCTCCTGATTTGTGATTGAGTCTCAATAGTGCCAGATAGTACTGGAGTTAGAGCTGCCAGTATTGCTTTATTCACAATTTCTTCTCGATTTTCTCCCTGCTGCACAGCAAGGGTCTCTGGGTTCTATTTCAAAAAACACCTGGTGCCTTCACCACATTTTAGGTTTTTTTTCCCCTTTCTTGACACATGTAAGCATGTAGTGAAATGGGCTCCGTGTCCTGTGATTGGATTCGATACCTACAGTAGTCAACCGGTTACATTAGATGTTAAAAATCAATATTTAGGAGATATGAGCCTTGCTGTCTTATTGCATTTTACCACTGTGTTGTGATGCATTATATATTTTTCATTACCAACTAGCTGTTTCACATGTCATTAGCTTTGCAGCAGCAGCAGCAAAGAAATGCTAATAAGTAATGGTAGTGTTTGGGCGACATGCATCACGCCAGATAACGGCGAGTCAGGAAAAAGCCATTTGTAGTTTGTTGTGCACATGATTTGATACGCCATGATACTGTGTAGATTGTGAGTGAGCATAATACCAACAATTCTGACTGGTCAAAAACCACTATATCCTGAATCAAATGGAAAATGTGAGCACTGTTGCAGAAAGCATGTTTTTCTACACTGTCCTCTTATCTGCTTTCCAAGCCAAGAAGCACTGACATGAGTTGTACATCAATTTAAGAGAGATTTTTTTTTCTTCTTCTTCTCCTTCTTCTTTCTTTCCTCTCTCGACAGACAGCTATTGTGACATATTGGGTCAGTCAGAAATGAAAGATATTCATGCAGGCATGCAATACTTGTAATGAAGTCTCAGCTTGACCTTCTGCATGATTGATTCTGTAATTTACTTTTCTCAGGCAGCTCTCAAACTGAAATGATGTCATGTTGGACAAGTTTTAAATACCCATAATGCACCAGGAGAAATGGTGGAAAGGGGGTATGGGTCAGTGGCTGCACCAGACAAAGGGGGAGGGGACCCGCTGGCCTCACAGTCTGAGGGGGGGAGGAGAACGGGAGAGATTTGTTTTTAAGTGGGGGTTAGAGGTTGGCGAGATAGATGGAGTGAGTTTGCACACCACAGAGAGAGAGAGTGCGCGCAAAGTGTGTTTGACTGAGACAGGGCAGAGGAAAGAAAAACAATTTATCTCCGTGCTATTATAGCCTTTACCGGCATTCAGAATTCCATTTTTCTCATTTGGCTTAAGCACAGACTTCAGCAGGTTGCCGAAAATGGAAGGAAAAAAAATAATAAAATGATGTTCCCGTTTAGAAGCCGAGTAAAGGAATATGTGCAGAGCACTGATAAACTATCTTTAATAGGACTGACCTTTCATGCTGGCGAAAGTTACTGGGGGATTCATCCTTATAATTACCATATAGATGATTTTACTCCTCTCCTGCCATGGAACATTTCCAAGAGCTCCGGCATTGATTGAATGGAAATTGAACTTGTTAACATTCTTTTCAGCCTGTTACAGCTTGGTGCCACTGTTCATAAATTTCCCCAAATTCTGATTTCCAATATCTATAAGAAAAGACTAGAGTGTGTTTTCATTGACATCAGTGTTGAGATTTTTATCTCCTGGCAAATAGACAATGTTGCATTTTGAGCTCTGCTGCTGGTTTTATTGACCTGTGTTTACTGTGGAAAGGGGTTCACTTTATGTGTGTGTGTGTGTGTGTGTGGTTTTCAGAATGCTTTATGGGGCTTGCCGCTGTGTTGAGGTGATAATGGACCAAAACAAGCCATTTTATTTTCCTCATTTTGTTGCACATTGTAGAAATTTTTATTTTGTTAGTCATTTCAGAGTTTCCCATTAAAAGCGACACAATGGGGGGAAATCGCACAAACTGAATTTACATTCAGAAAAGCCTTTATTGATTAGAGAGTACATTTCAGCTTGTTAGTGTTTGATGTGCAAACACACACAGGATAGGAGCACACCTAGAAACGCCCAGATCTGACCGAGGAGGCCACATCTGGCCACTGTGTACTCAAGATAAAGAATTATTTGCAGATTTACGACGACTATCAAAATATCTAGTTGGATGTCTGCTGTGACTCCAGACAATGCTGCAATCAAAATGCAAATGAGGAGGCAGAGGGACATAAATAAACCTCCTAGTATCAGATTCATATTCGCAATCAAGACAACTGTTACTTAAGATGATTTCTTTGACTAACTTATTAGCTGTTATGTTTCCATTCAAATCAGACGTGATAATGCTGGCATTTCGGTGACGCAACTGTCGCTGCGTTTTCGTGGAGCGAGGTGCTAAATGACTGCTGCTCCAGTTATTGTGGAAATGTGTGGTAAAACACGATATTGAGCAGGCTGTTAAATGTGATATGATGATGTGCGTAAAGGTGATCACTGGAGCATGGTTTTTTTTCTTTTTAATGCACTGTGTTTAACTTGCAAAAAGAATTCGCCATATCCCAAACGAATGGAAAAATGAGCCGTTGCTCCAAGTCAAAACTGCACTGGATTGGGCAAAAGTGTTATTATACAGATGGCCACGACTAATGAGCTCAGTGTGTGCATCTTTGATGTTTGCAGTGAGCAAAGAGCAAACGGTGAGCCGTCGTGTCCTCAGTAATGAAGATGACAATAGCACTTGGGACATGGTGGGTTGCTGATATGTAAATCAGTCATTTGGTCGCGGGCTTGTTTGTTGCAGCTTTTATTGGCGAGGATTTCCATATTTGAAGAATCACAACAATATGTCAAATTTCTTTCTCCAACTTTGCCTCGTCTGAAAGCCGCGCTTTCATGTAAATATAAAGCCGTTCTCACTTCATAGATTGTATTTATGATAAGCAGTAGACATGGCATATGAGAAAGAAATGGATTGTAGATCCAATATGTTTCTTTCTGAAATGGTGTTACAATATTGTTTTCGAAGACGGGCATTCATAAGGTTCTTTCAATAAAGCCAGGTGCGTGGGTTTATGATGTGTTGATGTTGGGAGAGATTGAGTTTGTGCTGCTGAATACCAGATGGATGTACCCAGGGAGAACAAATCACCTTTTCTGTTGTGTTCACATCCCCTCTCTGTTCCATGTCAGCTCCGCAGGCTGTCTGATCAGTCTTCCCTCTGGAGAGCTGGCAGGCTTCGTAATTTCCTCCTCACCACAATCAATGCAAACATTTCGCCTGTGCCTTCTTTAAGACTCTTTCAGGAACTGAATGTTTTACCAGGAAAAGGTGAAAGAGAAAATGTTATTACATTATACCCTGGATGGTAGAATGGATGGGACCTGTCCAAACCGCTTAAGCTTCATGCCTTCAGCTGGCTGATTTATGGAGTTGATCTGTAGACGTATCACCCCCCCACACACACTCACACACACACACACACTCACACACACACTCTCACACTCACACACACTCTTTAACAGTCAAACATGATCCTTGAAAGGTGCCTGCTGCAGAGTTGTGTAACCTTCAGTAAAGTAGTGCACACAAACTGACACACACACACATACTGTGGCATTTGAAGTCCACTGTTCCTCTGCAGGGACCGGGGCAGTGTGAAGCTGTGCCACAGATTTCCCTACAATAGAGTTTTGAAATGAATCAACGGAGCTGTGTTGTCATCTATTACTGGCTTATAAAGATGGTGCCTCGGGTGTCGAGATAATTTATCATGGCTTGTAATAAAGACATTTAAAACCCAGGACATCATGACATGTGATCTGCCACATAGCAACCCGCAGAATCCAGTGACCCAATTTCTGCTGTGGTAAATGGATACAGGTTCATGAGCTTTGGGCAGCAGGGTGGCACCACAAGTGCAGGGACAGATACTGAAACTGGAGAAATGAGTTTAAAAAAAATGTCTTTGTTTTTAAGTCATCTTTGCTTTTGTATCATTGTCTTCTCAGAACGTTGGACCGGGCCATCTGCGTCAGTACCCATCCAATCCAGCCATGGTGATGAAGTCCATCATCAGCATGAACAGCCCCAATGGTATGATGTCACGGAATCAGCTGACCACCATTAACCAATCCCAGCTCAACACGCAGCTGACCTTAAACATGGCAGGACCCAATATCACCCACACTTCCCCCTCACCTCCTGCCAGCAAGTCTGCCACACCCTCACCCTCCAGCTCCATCAATGAAGATGACCAGGATGATGCCAACAGGGTGAGCAAACTCACTCTGGGTTAAAATATAGTAGGGAAAAGTGTTTAAAAAAGTACTTATCTTAATTCTCTCATCATTTCAGGTCATTGGGGAGAAACGACCAGCCCCCATAGATCCCACAAAGAAATCTAAGACTCCAAAGAAGAAGAAGAAGAAGGATCCCAATGAGCCCCAGAAGCCAGTGTCCGCTTACGCCCTCTTCTTCAGAGACACTCAGGCTGCTATCAAGGGTCAGAATCCCAACGCCACCTTTGGAGAGGTGTCAAAGATCGTGGCGTCTATGTGGGATGGTCTCGGAGAGGAACAGAAGCAGGTATGCAGTCTGCCGTAGGTTGTTATAATTATTTGTCATTTTTAAAAAAAACTACGCGTTTCCATTCACGCACATTTTTGTGTCACCACAGGTTTACAAAAGCAAAACAGAAGCTGCCAAGAAGGAATATTTAAAAGCCCTCGCAGCATACCGTGCAAGCCTGGTTTCCAAGGTGAGTGACTTTCTTCTTTTCACCTTAAAATATGTGAATTTAATAGAAAATGAGTTGAATTACTGACTTCATTGAGTCATATTATGCACTAAGAAGTTGTAGATGACTTACAATGAAAGAAGCAGTTCAAGATACTATGTGGTAGCCATTCAAATGGAGGTAATGGGATTCTTAAGGGGTATCTGTAAATCTGTAGCTTTTTATAATAAATTTTTATGTTTTTTTTTCTATCCAGGCTGCAGCGGAATCAGCTGAAGCCCAGACAATTCGCTCAGTGCAACAGACTCTGGCCTCCACCAGCCTGTCCCCTGGCCTGGTGCTGCCTTCACCCCTCAACCAGCACCCCTCCATGCCATCTGCTTCCCAGGCCCTTCAACAAGCCCTGCCACGGGCCATTGCCCCAAAACCTCTGCAGATGAGACTAGGGGGCAGTCAAATTGTGACCTCAGTCACAGTTTCCCACCAGAACATGTCATCTGGGATGCCACCACAACTGCTCGGCCAGATGGGTCCTGGAGGGTCCATGGTGGCAGGTGCCCAGTCCACAGCGGTCTCTCAGATGAGCCCTCCAATGCAACCGGTGCAACAACATGCAATGCAGCAGCTCCAGCAGCAGCAGCAGCAGCAGCAGCAGCAGCAGATGCAGCAGCACCTCCAGCACCATCAGATGCAGCAGCAGCAGATGCATCACCAG
>VOQJ01014777.1:0-12090 GCA_015052665.1 Apistogramma diplotaenia
CCAGTAATGGGCGAGCTGTCTCCTTCGTCCCCAGACTTTGCTTCCACTACAGAAGGCGTGTTAGTGGGATTAAGGAGGTCCTCAAAGTATTCCTTCCACCGCCTGACTATAGCCTCAGTTGAAGTCAGCAGCGCCCCACCTGCACTATCACAGCGTGAAAATTCACATCAGAGCCCTGAAATAAATCTTGACCTTCCCAGGTGTAGCTGTTTGATTTAAATCAAGCTTCACACTAAGGCCTAGCATGCTGTCAAACGTGTGGTTTTCACATCCTCTCCGGATGGCTCCAGCTGCACATTAATCAAGTTAAACAGTAAAAGAAACGTGAAAAATGTGTTTCACCTTCTGTCTAACCGTTACTCTTTTGTGTATGTGATACACAAACATGTGTATGTTCTCCGAGTAATTACCAAATCAGTCATAATAGGAGTCATAATCAAGTGCATAAAACACTGACATTTCTTCTTGATGCTACTTATAATACATATACATCAGCATGAAATTCTCAACAGTCAGTGCCACAGTAGATTCGATGACAACAGCTGATGGCCACTGCCAGCCCATATGAACTTAGCTTAGATGGTTTAGCTGATACAACTCTGCTCATCCTCTTCTCAAAGCTCACAAAAGACCCACCATATAAGTTGCTTTAGTCTGTCTTCTGTTGCAGTTGCTTCTGCAAGCCACTTTGCAACCCACCACCACCCCAGTTTCTCCTTCATTTGTTTTCTGACTTAATCAATGTCCCAGTCCTGAAAAAGAGTCTGTGTAGTCCTGTGGAAAACCAAGTACAGGTCATGATTCAGCAGCTTGTAAAAGACAATAATTTACAACCATTTTCTGCATGACTTTATCAGTGACCCATATTGTTGAGGAGGAATTTTGGCCTGTGGATTTTTAAGATGTTACTTCAGTTCAGGTCTGCTGGCATTCATTTATGTACAGCTCTCTTAAGGTTCCACCAGAACATTTCAGTCAGACTGATGTCTGTGCATTCTTGATTCTCTTCTTTTTCAGCTGTTCTGTTGCAGATTTGCTGCTGTGCTTGGGGTCATTGTCCTGTTGCATGACCCAATTTTACTGTGAAACAGATGGCCTACATCTGACTCTAGAAAACAGAAGGATTCATGGTTGAGTCAATGACTCCAAGGTGCCCAGGTCCTGTGGCTGCAGAACAAACCCAAATAATCACCTGGCACCGTCCTGAGAGTTGGTACACGGTGCTGTGTTTAGGTTTTCTCTAGATGTGGTGCAGTGTGTTATGGCCAAACATCTTCATTTTGGTCCTGTCTGTCCTTTGGACTCATTGGACGAGACCACAGAAGTCTTGTTGTTTGTTCAGATGCAGCTTTGCCAACCAAAATCACACTGCCATGTTCTTTTTAGTGAGAGGAAGCTTTCTCCCGGAAACCCTTTGAAACAGTTGATCAGTCTTTTCTAATGGCACTGTCACGAAGTGCCTGTGGAGTCTGAGATTCACTTGACTGTATCAGTTGTCAGTGATGGTTTCTCTGTTCTGTACTGGTGAATCTTACTGCTGCTTCCTTTATGTGCACGGAAGGTGGGAATATGTGCCTTTGCTTTCCGATACATGCAGGAAGTCATATCGGATGGAATAACAAGCTCCTTTTGACTAGAGTGGTCCTGACTGAAATTACAATCAGGGCCACAGAGCACTATTATTATAAATAAATACTAATGGCTGGTCCTCGTAAAAGCAGGCATGCTGCAAAGTTAAATGGGTGATGTCAGGCATTCCAGTTTACCAGAGCGGACTGTTAACTTATACAAGGGGTCAGAGCACCCTGGTGTTTTACATCAACTGAACATACAGCCAGATGTGCAGGAATAAATTCTGGGTTGTGTACACAGAAAAAGCTGAGAGGAAAGTTCTCTCCAGCACAATTTGTTCATGCTGCCGGATTAAAACGCAGGGAAATACAAAGAAAGCTAGTGTTTGAGGCCTTCATGCTTGCAAACCAAATGTTAGCAAAGTGCAATCTGGAATTTGGGCATCAGCGAGATACTGTAAGTTTAACTCAAAATGACTTGTACATTAGCGTTAGCATCTGAGTTCTTTTTAATACCCATCTTCCATTCTTAGCTTAGTTCAGCTACGAGAGATTACGATAAGATTTGGCAAAGCTACAGTACCAGAGCAATTTATTTAGAAGCAACTTGTCTAATAAACCTCTGATTAAAAGGATTTAATGAAGCAGGGAGTGCAGGGTGAGCCTTTTTCTGCCTGGTTTAATCTCGTCCTCCTCCTCGATGGATGAATGCTGCACTTGCCACCACTGATAAATTGGTAGCATATTGTAGTGTTCTTTCGACATTGATTATATTATGACGCTAATACAAGTGCTTTCATGCATACATTTAACTGAATGGAAAGTAACTGGACTGTTCAAGCATTAATGTTTGATGTCCACTAGAATCACTTGACCATTCGTTTTCAGCGTAATTTACTGAGGCTTTGATTTTGTGATATCAGCATCCACTAAATTGACCACAAGTGTTGCCAGATGAAACCAGGTCTGTGTAGAGCAGTGAGAAAGCTATTGCCTTCCCAGGATTAATGCACGACATGTTGTGCAGACGTTTTTGTCCGTTTTTTTTCTCTTTATTTTACTAATGCTGCACCTGAAGGAAATAATGCCAACAATTTGAACCTCCTTTGTTGAACTAGTCGTTATGAAAAGTTCAGACATCATGGTCAGAGGGCTAAAAAACAAACAAACAAACAGTAAAATAAAGCTAATCAGGAGAAACCAGGAAAAAACTGCTGTTCCCAAAATGAACTCTTCAAGCAGGCTCCAAAAGTGAGTCCATATCCACAGACCCCCGTGTTAAAATGTTCAACTTTAAAGCAGAAATTAGCTGCAACTCAGCCATCAAAATCATATTAAAGCTTAAGGTTATTTGAGTGAGAGTTGTATGCTAATGCAAGTAGCTGGTTGCTGTCTCACCTTAGCTTAGTCAAGCATCTCATCCATGTTTATGCAGTCATATTAGCCATAAATTACAAGCATAATATGATGTGATTCAGTTTGGGGGGGAACATTATTGATTTTTATTTACATGTTAGCACTAAGTACAGTAGGATATGTTAGTATCTGTGCAGTGCACCATGGAGTCTGCTGATGCACCAAGTTGAGTAACATTCACTGACAACTTCTCTTTTGCCCAAATATGGTCACTTTTGTTTCAGAAAAAACAAGCTGACCTCACCAAAATGCTTTCAAATGTTACGTCACAGACCAGTGGCTGAAGTCACCATCTTTTATATACAGTCTATCACCAATGCAAGAACTCCAGGCAAAAACATGCTGCTGTTGATCTTTTATTTCACAGACTTCTTGCTGTTTATTTCTCTGTTATTGAGATGATATCAGTAAATAAACTTCATCTGGAATGATCTGCATGGTTAGACGCCACTGTCGGGGCATGAGAGACAGTGTATTTTTCGGGTTAACCAACAGTTTCGCTTGAAAATCCAAAATCCAATTCTGAACACGCTGTCCTCAGCTCACACCATCTGTTTGCATTTTCATGTGCAGACTGTGGTACTGGCATAATATGCCTGTCTCCTCTTTCTCCCTTGTCTATGCATCATTTTTAATATGCGGGACACAAATAAATGTAGGTTGCACATTCGCTATATAAGACAGCAGCAAAGTCGTGCACAAACCTGTTCCTGGTGTATACAAAGCTGCTGGTATAGCTGCTACATTTCATCACAATCTGAAGAGTAACAAGGACATTTTATCTTGAAACACATGCTGACTTGTAAAAGCTGATGGAGCACACACGCTCAGCCACTATCATTCCTCAGGTGAGGAAGAGCTTTGAGGTTTTTTTCTTTTTCTTTCTTTTTTTTTCTCCCTGCATTCTGCATTTGTGGCAAGGAGCACGCCTGAAGGCAGGAGAGATTTATTGCCTCCACATTTTGTCTGACCTCTGCACTACAGCAGTTTAAGGACGCCGCATCCTCTCCTTAAACCCCGTGGCTGCTGGAGGCTCCATTTTAAATCCCACTTTTCCCTCTGCATTAGCCCGTGTTTTCTCATATCCCTCCTCAAGCTCTCAATCCCCCCGTCTTTCCCCTTATCTTTATCAAAGGACACAATATCTTTATGAACTCCCTGCCACACTCCCCCCCCAACGCTCTTTTGTATTTCATACTCTTAATTTCCTCCCCTTGCTTTTTTTTTTAATGCAAACTACAGACCCTTTAATCATATCTGTAAAGATCTGCCTTCACTTTAAAACCTTTATATCAAAGTTGGAGGAATTTTAAAGGAATACATTGAAGTTGAGAGGTAGCCAATGAAAAAAAACCACAGCACTTTTTCAGTGCAGTCATATTCTATTCAAAACATAGCTGGAAGACCCTTGTTATAAATTAACATGACATAATTGTATTAACAGAAATACAATTTTACTAATGGGTTCCAGCCCCAAGAATGAAACACAGCCAGTGTTGTGGGAAGATTCAGTGGAAGCAGAGCTCTGTGTCTGAATCTGCAAAGAAAACACTGTCTGAGCCCACATTTAGGCCAAAAAACTCCTCAAAACATTTTGAGATAAGATTGATCCAACATTATTCTAGTTTCATCACTGAAATGGAAACCATGACTTCATTTCATGTGAACTATTTCAGCCCCGCAAAAGTACTTCCTGGAATCATCTGTTATTGAAGTCCCAGAGGCACACAGCTTGGGTGGTGTCCAGTGATCGGCTCCTCGCAGGTACAAACCACATTAGCTGCTGCAGTTGTTTTAGTGGACTGTGGTTAGAATTGGACAGAGTGAGCGCACAGTCTGAGAGAGGGGTCGACACTGAGGCCTCTTCCCTGTGGTGACATCACTTAGCTGAAGCCCTGGGGGGACGCACAGAATTGATCACTTTCTCTTTATTCCTAAATGAAGCCCTTGAAGTTTACTGCAGCCTGTATTTTTGTAAATGCTGGAGGCACAGACAGACAGGGGGGTGATAAGGTCAGGGCAGGAGTGGCCACATGGTTCTGTCTCCAAAAGGTTGAAATTGCTGGAGCCTGACTGTCTGGGTTTGGTTTTGCAGATAAAATTAACATGTACGACATCCATCATCATTAGGTTAGGATTAACTATAATTCATCGACAACAGGAAAATCAGACAAAACAGTCAAAGGTAGCAAGGAGCTCATGTTTGTTCTTTAAAGGATAGCTGAACAGTGCCACTACAGGCAGATCTGCTGTACTGCAGTGAACAGACAGCAGTGGCATCAGACAGGACACCCACTCAAACGCAGCAGGGAAATCTGAAAGCCACCTTAACGAGGTGGGTTGCAAAGTGGTTTGCAGCATGTAGCAACAACAGGCTAAAGCAGCTTAAAACGTGTTTCAAGTGGGATTTTCCAAACAGATGCAGGCCTCATTCAAAGCTTTTTTATCATTTCCCTGTTCACTTAAATGTGTATAACTGCATAATTTGCAAACATGTTCAACAGAAGTTACACAAGTAATCCATTCCAAGCCTGTTAGTCGAACGTGAGCTAGAGCTAAATTGTTAAAACGCCTATCACCCAATCTTCAGTTCGTCACGTACAGCCTATTTGTGAATTTTTTCAATAAAATTATTAAGTTATGAGTGGCTTTAATCAAATGGGTCGGGGTGCAAAAGAATCTAAATTTATAAAGCATGGCATTATACTAATACTTTTAAAAGAACAAAAGTAATAGTTTTTTCCCTCAGGTCTCTTAAGTGAAAAAAGTTTGCTGCTGAATCTCCTTATAAGCGAATGGTCTCTCTGATACATTCGCTTACTGCACACAGTGACCCATTTTTCCCTAATGAGAGAAGTATGAGGGGAATATTCCCACCCGGGTCCTTGTGACATTATGGCAAAACACCAAAAAGTGCATCAACCAATGAAAAAGTTTATTTTCGCCAGCAGCGAATCATTTCTTGGCAGTTCTGCAGCACTTTGTTTGCCTAAACCCCTCCCTTGTATCAGTAACAGATGCATAGTTTATCGAATATGTCATCGACAGCTGTGAGTCGCAGAAATCGCAAAGACGGAACACTTAAAGCTACAGTGAAGTGTTTTCCTTTACAAATATGGAACAAATCACCAGCTGACTGAATGTTCATGGTTACATTATGAAAAAAAACCATTAATACATTCATCGCAATTAATAACAGACACTTTTCTATCATAACTTCCTGTCCTGGATGCACACAGGGAGGCTGCTGATCACATGTCCTCAAACAATCCTCTGGGTTCCCCTCATTCCCACTTTTTCTACCTTTCACATTCTCACTGCTGTTTCTTTACAGAATCCCTCTCTTATCTTCTGTCCATGCCTCTTCCTCTTCCTCCTCCTCTGGTCTCTTTCAGTCCGCTCTGCTCTTTCCTCTCTGATCTGCAGCTTTGCCAGGACTTTTCTTCCCCTCCAGTGCCCCCCCCCTCCCAGTACTGTAGATATAAAATTATGATGAAAAGAGCCTGTTTTCAAAACGTAACCATCCCTTCTCTTTAAACACTGGCCCACATCAGTGAAAGGCTTAGAAAGAATAGGGAGCGAGAGACTGAATAAGAGTCAAAGAGGCTCAAAGCCTCCACTTAGTGCTCTCATTTAGCCAAGGTAAATAAAGAGTGGCATGATGAACAACAGGCTTCAGGCTGTGTAAACCTTTGTTTGTGTGAGACTGATACGGCTGATTAAGTGAAACTTGAGCAGAAAATATCTACACAACACCAATTGCATGCTTACCCTGCACGAGGCTTTCCTTTCATTTTGAAGCATGGTTACAAAAATGCCACTTTTAATGTCATTCGTATAGATATAATTTTAAAAGTAGCACAGTGTAAATTACCATGCCAGCGTCTGAGTTTGTTGTTCTTCTGGATGAAATGCACCAACTTTCCACAGCGTGTTTTAAACAACTAAATGCCAGAGCAGCACAGGACGCTTGATGTGTGAAGGCTGCGAGCTGAGAATGCAGCCGAGATCTCCTTCTTTGTTTTCAGTGTTTAATGCCGGCTTCATTCCTCCTCATTAACTTTGTCTCTCTTGGCAATTTCTCTGCAAAAGCATTTCACCCGTTTGCTAAAACCATTGAGGTTAAATGGTGGCGATGAGTCACCGACAACATGCAGACATTTCCACATCTCACTGGTCTGGCTCAGTGAGAGACATGTCTGTTTGGGAACACTGACTGGACATTGAGGCCAGTGGACGGCACAGACAGCACATTGTGTTTAAAGAATGCACTCTTTTTTTATACCACCGGACAGCATGCGACTCTTTCACATAATAACCTGAACATGAAATGTAGCAGCTCTTTAGTACCTAGAATCCTATGAATGTCTCATCACACCCTCTGATGAGATCTCTGATTAGATAAGACTAACCCTGTGTGTGCAGAAACTCTACTTAACCTTTAAAATCCAGTAGAAAAGGAGCCTCACATCTAAGTGGTAAATCCAGGCACACACGATCTGTACAAAGATGGGCATGCAGTCATATGAAAAATGCATTTTCCACAGGACTCTCAGCAACCTGGTGAAGAAATGGTTTGACTGATGACTTTATCAGTCTCTTACTGTGTGCTGATATGGCACGTTTAGTTTTCTCTGAAAGCAGTGCTGCACACTGCAGCCAAACACCTTCTTCGGTCTCGTCTGTCTGCCATGGCAACCCCTCCAAACAACTGTCATGAACTTTAATATGGCAGCATCTGATCCAATGGCTGGTAAAAAGAAGAGAGATCCGATAGCAGTTAATGAAAGACCCTACTGCCCCCTTGACCGATGACCTTTGTAAATTTCCTGGTGTGTTTATCGTCTCAGTTTCAAGTATTATTCAAAAAAAGCTAGTTTTGTAAATTATGGTCACATGTATAGTAAAATAGATGATAAGGCAGGATGGGCCTAGCTTAAATAACCTATGGCTGACATTTAGGCAGCTTTGCTCACCTTCTTACTCAACTACTGGAAAAAAAACCCCTAAAAAACATTTGCTATAAACCTGCAGTGCTCAAGTCTTTAAACAGGAGAACTCCAAAATATGTGATCTAACTGACCTGAGACATTCATGGCAATTTATGCAGTAATCTGCAGTATTTCCAGCTGCAGGACCGCCTGCACTGAGAAGTACCTCGGGGCACTGCACTGCATGTATACGAGGCATTTCACTGCGAAGTCAATCAGCTGTCCAACAAGTTGTTAACAGCATGTCTCGGGCCGCATTGCTAACCCTTGTAACCCATGTAGCGCCACTTAGCCACCCTCTTCAGTGGTAATATACACAGTGTGGCCTCAGCTTAGAATTTAAGTCGGGCCGCAACCTGTAATTATGGCCGACTGTCACCATTTTGTGGCATTCAAACAAGTCATGGTCGGACTTGAGAATATGTTTCTGTAAGTTCTCAGTCGTCCAGGTCACAGTAGCCCGAAGCGCTCCAGTTTAATGTAACCAGATGTGTTTCGTATGTTCTTGAAGACGTTTCAGCTCTCATCCAAACAGGTTCTTCAGTTCTAAAAAGCTCCTCATCACCTTCACAATCACACCTTTGAAGACTTGGAGCAGTGTTGCCTTTAAAAGTTTAAATGTTGGAGTCGTTGAAATGCCATCAAACTTCAATTATTATCTTTCTAGTGCGTATGAAGATATTTTTTGCATTTGCGGGTATTACAATCAACCGATTCACTGCACGGCAGCTGTGATGTGATCTTACAGAATCATCACCTGGGCCAAAGCACTTCACCGCAGATAAAGAAAGCGCTCCAGATGGGATGTAGCATCTCCTGAAAGCTGTTGCAGCAGGTTTTAAACAGTCACCAGAGGAGAGACAGAGAGTGTGTTCACAGGCAGTGCTGCAGTACACCGAGGCCTGCCGGGCTGCAGAGGATAAGCTCCAGAGGGTAAAAGTCCCCCTGATCTCCAGGAAAAACTACAACCAGCTGTATCAACACTTGCTCAACAGGCTGCACACCAGCAACGGCTGACTTCTCAAAAGCATTATCAAGAAGGCCATGTTTGTTTTCCTGGCTTTTTGTGATGGACTATATTACTTTTTAATTGCGGAGAAAGACAATGTTTGTCTAAAAGCTTATAATCATTACTTTTCTGCCCAATTAAAGGCCTACTCCTGCAGTTTAGTATTGCAATGACGTAAAGCTGGGGAACTCACAGGAGACAGATTAGGAATGATTGGTGGGACATGGAGCATCTTTTGGGTAAGCACTAAAAGGATGGATCCTGCATTGTTACCACTATGACTTCTTACAAACTTCTCATCTCCCGGCTTGTAAAACAGTCTTTTTCTCTTTTTTTTTGTCTCTGGGTGGTGACTGAAAGAATGTGGGGGCTCTCGCCTGGAGATGGTGTGAGGAGCTTTTTGGAAGGGACTCAGAGACTCGGATGCCTCCTAGAAGAGGTATTTTGGACGGGGGAGGGGGGTGTTTAAAAACCGTATTGACAATCAGATGCTTTTGCGTTTTTTTCTTAGTGCCCACGATTTTATACCCTAAGTCGAACCTCTGTGTGTGTCACTTAACACATTAAACAATGAAATGCTTGTGCTAATTGGTGTGCCCTTTTAGGACTTCACAAAAGTAGCTTTGCATGATTCACAGTTCAAAATAATTCTTATTTATCTTTGTTGTGTAAAAGAACCATTTGAGCTCCAGCCATACTTCTTCTCACTGGCTGCCTCTGTATGACATCATACAGAGCCAAGAGTGATGTTTTTTTGTTAGAGCATCCAGGAGCCTGAGGTTTTGGCTCAAACCTCATTATTGGAAAACTGTGGCCATGTAAGAGTAAAAGGGCAGAAAAATAATGAAAAGGAGCAGATGTGTCATGTGAAACGTGCTGCACTATATACACACAGAAGTGCACCTTTAATTTTAAAGCATTACACTTCGTAGCGCTTTACAACTGTGTTTAACGCAGCATAAACACGAATTAAAATTAGCTTTATTTATTCAACTGCGACACACAACTTGTGAATTAGTGGTCAGGCTCTTGCTTTGTAACTACTATGAAGACCAGTGTCAATTATAATTAAATTAGGACGACTGTAGCACGAGCCTGTTCTGTGTTTACCGTCTGTCCTGTCATCCTCCTCCTGCATAGACGAGCTGAGAGGATCACAGGCCAGATGGCTGAGCAAGTGCCAATCAAGTGGCAGGAAACCTGTCAGGAGGAGCCATAATTGCACGGCCTTTGAACAAATAGTTACTTTAAGTTGAACCTGTAAAGACAGAGGAAATAAGACGTCCCTCTCGGACTGTTTAGGGTGACTTCAGCTTTGACAGATGTGAAACTTTGTGGCTCACTGTTTACCTAAAGCAACACTCACACATTGCTTTATATCAGCCGTTTAACTTCCTCCCCTTCCAAATGAGACTTTTTTATATATTCCAAACGCTGCCAGAAACTGTTTTTTTCTTAAACATCTGGAAGTCATCCCCCTGCCGAATCCTCCATTTGCTGACTGCAATACTTTGGTTTATAAGTAGTTCCCATGGTGCAGTTCTGCATGAAAAATCCTCATCAGCTCCAGTGTCTCTGCCACCGACACATCCTGTGTTCACAGCCAGACATTTGACTGGTTAAACCTCTTCAAATGTGTGACTGAAACAATGCAGGAGAACGTATAGCCTGGTGAGCAACCCCGCTAATTCTGGTAGAAAAGAGGCGTATAATCAAGTCATAGCTCAAAAATGCAGCATGTGTTTCTAATCAAAGCCGTCTGTGGACCTGGTTGAATTCGCATGTTTGGGCGATTCAGCTTTGGTAGAAAACAGCCCGTTTGTTGCGATGTCACTGATGTGGCAACAACAACTGGAACCAATTTAGGAGGCAGGATGACCTCATATCGGTCTGTTGATTCGAAGGACCAGATTTTTGCTTTCTGCTAATGTTTTCTCTCCGACAGGGGGGGAAAAATGCTTGGACACACTTTGAGTTTTTGGATGCGATGGAGATGAAAAAGCTGGCAGTGATGAGACAAATGTAAGTGTGTTCATGCACTCAAAGTAAGCCAGCGGTGTCATGAGGACTGGGTGTTGAGTGCCTTTGATGTAAGGCGCAAAGTGCCATCTTTGAAGATGTTTTACAGCTCTGTCAGTGTGTGGAAGGGGTGGTCACACACACACACACACACAGACACGACTCTCTGCTTGGCTAAAACTCTGGGCACAGACTTCTGCTTCTTGTTATTGGAGTCAGTATTTTATTGCCATTTTTTTCCATGTTCACATCCTTAAACTTTCCTACAAATATTACAGAACACGTCTGCCTCTTCCAGCGCAGGTTGTAGGTGTTCTTTGAGGCCTGCGCGCTATAGATTTTCCTTTTATCCTGGTGATCTATGCCGGCGTCACCATTTCCAAGTGTGAGCTTAAAGTCTGCTCCTTGATCTCACTTTCCAACCCATGTTCTTATGCAGCAAACGTTCCACACATGTGCGGGCATATGTCTCTAATCTATCGCTGTATTGACTAAAACATTCAATATTTGCTTTGAACATTTTTCTCTCTTCAAAGAATCGTGTTTTTTGAATTCCACCAAATAATCAGAGCCCAGTAACCCCAGTGTCCTTTTGTTCACTCCATTTTAACTCAGAATCAACCAAACACATTTTTAAGCAATTTCCCCATAAATGCTCTAAGTAAATGGAGTAAAATATCAATATTAAATGCATTGGAGAATTTACTTTTTCAGGATTTTTTTTGATGCTCAAACTGAGGGAAGTGCCTCATGTCTGCATTGCTTCTAATGGCCAGCAGGGGGCAGTTCCTCTGATTGCAAAATAAAGTCAGATTGTAATGAAATCTATGGGAAAACAGCACTTAGCTCCCTTGATTTATGACCTCAGTGAGCACTTTCCTGATGAGTTCACAGTCTCAGTTGTGTCTCTTAATACAGCATAGTGTTTATTTTACTAAAACACTGTCCCCTTTTGACTCAAAAGGATGATAAAGCATTGTATGTGGTTGGCCATTGGATTGACAAGTTGTTACTGTAAGAGTGTTTCTTAGTCCCCCCCCCCCCCCACACACACACATACACACCCTATATTTGCTACATCCGG
>VOQJ01014777.1:13653-28600 GCA_015052665.1 Apistogramma diplotaenia
AATCCCGGACCATTTTCCCCTGGACTGTTTCCTGTCCTCCGGGGATTTTCCCCCCCCCCCTCCATCTTTGGTTGCCAAAAAAGCCACAAGATTTTTATTTCTTATAAATCATCTTTAGACTTGCAAGAACATTCAGTGACTAGGAAAGATTTGTCTTCCGCACCAAAACAAGTCAGTAAAGCAAAGTCAAGGAGAATTTAGAGATCTTACACAAAAACCCGTCCGCCTATCTAACACAATCAAAAGAACACTTAATTAACTTTCTGCAATATAAATAATGAACACGAGTTTCTACAAACAAGCCCAACTTGTGCTTCAAAGTTTGCACATGCTTACACATGAACTCCAAGTCAATATCTGAAGGTCAGCCACCTTCACACGTTATAACAACATCAAAAACTGTTAAAATAAGCAGCTGATGGGTTTCACTTACCGCTGGTTTGAGATGAAACAATCAAAACCTGAGCAGTGGAGACCACCAGAAAAAGGAAAGTCCTTAAGTGCACAAAGCTCTCCATGTCTATAAGAAAGACATGAGCCTTCCTTGTGTGCAAAGCAAAGGGAAAAAGGGATGAAAAGGAAAAAAAAATGCTCAGGTTATCACTGCACCACCATGAATACAAGAGCGCTTCTCCTTGTAAGCAGCAAGCAGACCCAGCCCTGACTGCAAGAGTGCTTTTTTGTGTAGTTACAGCTTTAAATGAGAAGAATGCTGGCGAGCCTAATTTTCCTCCCCCTTTTGTCAGCCCTCTCCCATAACCATCCTCTCACAGGCTTTGTGGCTGTGAAAGAACTACACCCATGTTCACAAGCTCTCATACTTTCCAGTGATTCTTTCTGTCTGTTTTAAAAATGTAATTATCTATAGTGTGACTCACAGTTAAAGATGCCAAGCAGGAGATAAGAAAAATGGCTTTGGTTGTGTGGAGATTTTTATTTATTTTTTGCTTCTCTTCTGAAGTGGTCGCTAAGAAAGACCATAAATGTGTCTTTTTATTGCTGTCTCTGGGGCACCAAACAGGGCACTTTTTACTGGGCAATTAAAAGTAAGAATAGAGTTTATTACAATTGTTTTGCAGAGGGGAACTGGAGGAAAGAAACTGCATTTGAAGATTACATTAGTCGTATTTCTTAGGTAATTGCCGACATCTTTAATTATCTTGTCTTGAGCAACAAGCACACAGAGAGAGATAAAAGCCAAACAGAGTGTGACAGCCACTGTGGGTGGTCATGAGTGTCGGGGGTCATCATTGGGAACCTAGCATGTAATTTTAGAAAGAAATCTGCACCTCCTGACTTACAATGAGAACATGGAATTTGCCTTCAGTGCGAATAACAGTTTTACATTTGATTCTGAATATATATTTTAATGTTTTTAACATGAAAAACTGAAAAACCTTACAACTTATTTCACTCCCTAGAACACATTAATAGACTTTAAAAATCTCATACAATCTAATATTCTTGCCACAGAAGCAAAATAAATATGCAACCAATAATGTGAAAAAGCATTTCATAGACTGTAAATGAAAGATGGACATAGCCACCATGATATCCTCCTTTAATTTGTGGACATCAGTTTTAAAACCTCCTTTCTGGGATTTTAACTGTCACTGTCTTGTTTTGTGTTATTTTAATCTTTGAGACGTATTCAGACAAGATGGTATATCAGGGGAGCTGTAAGCTAATGCTAACTCTGGCTAGCTAGCTTCATTAGCAAGGTGTATTAGTGCAATTTTAACAACAAGCAAAATACTAGCAAAAACAAATACACAAGAAAACAAACTGAACAAGGCAACATGGCACCCACTCAAAGTAAATTAAAATGACTGCAACCTTAATTACAGCAGCCATTAATACAGCAGGCGATTTATATGAAAATATAAATCACAGCTGTCATGGACAAAGACAATAGCTTAGGGACCAAAACTGTTTGTTGTATCTCTAAGCATGTTTATATGTGTTCAAAGCTTATGTGATAGTGCAGAGCACTGGTTCAGAGCAACTCATATGATTGGATGTTAATCAACAGCATCTAAAATTTATCTTTATGCAGCTAATTAACATGCAAGTTTTCTAAGCCTGGTTTTGACACACACACAGACACACACACACACACACACACACAATCGAAGCCTGAAATGTGTGGCAGGAAACAGCTGTGTGCCGTGTTCACAGGGCGCGAAAAAGCGGCAGGTAATTGCGCGCGTGTGTGTGTGTGTGTAGACAGAGTGAGAGACGAGGGGGTTCGTGACACTGGAGAAGAGCTAATGAGAAAGACAGATGTTTTCTTGTTGGCCCTGCCCAGAAACCATGTCTGCCAATTCCCCCAGAGTCCCACAGAGCTACAAGGCTCACAAGAAGCATCAGCCATATTTTCTCTGGAAACTGAAGGAAAAAGGAAACATCAGGACACTGACTGCAAGCACTGCAAGTTGCTGCCTGTTTCCAAAGACTTTGTCATCACTAAGAATGTTGTTAAAGGGAGAGAAAATCAATATGTGTAAATCCTGTATTCATTTGCATGCAGAGTCACTGCCTGAATACTTGAATATTTCATTTAAAATGCCCCAAAAGGCACTACAAGCATAAATAAGGTGAAGTGGTGCATCTCAGTAGGTGAGCTGGGTACTACAGCCATGTATACTGGCATCTAACTGTCCAATGAAGCCATCACTTCCCTAATAAAGCGACAAACAAAAATTCCATCTTTAAAGCTCAATACTATTTGTCCATAACTATAAATACGTGGAAGAGCAGAAGAGTTTCCCTGCGGTGTTGTCTGCCTCGTGGGTGATCTCGTAATCTGTTTTACAGTCTGGGGATCAATCTACAGCTCCTGGTTTCTTTTTACATAAAGGCACAGTCATGAACAAATATCAGTTGCTCAAATTATGTTGTCATCACTAAGAGTAATACATAAAAGGGGGAAGGGATTATATTTTCAGATTTCAGGGGTTTGGGAGATGATTATCCACCTCTGCTTCCTGTCTAAAAAAAAAAAATCATAAATGTATGTGACCTTTCCTCACTGCAGTGTAACTAAAAACTCTCAATGAGTTTGTTCAGGCTGAATAGATGAGTACAGGCTGGACAGGCCCTGGGTTTTAGGTCTGTGTTACATCAATGTGGCCACACTCACAGAGTATTAGTGTATTAGTGAATTAAGAAAACATGCAATAGTTTTTTTTTTTCAAAATAGTTTTTTGTAAAGTATGTTCCAGCATACTCAGAAGCATCACAACAGAAGACACAATTAGCTTCAATTTTCAGCCTTGACTCATTTAATCAATTCAGAACAACAGGTGGAACAATTCATCTTTAAAGCTCTATGTTTGTGTTTTTATTATTGATTTTAAAGTGAATGCTGTTACATCTGTAATTTCAAAAGGCATAGACTTGATTTTGAAGGTCTGTGTTTCTGGTTTGCATCACACCTTTCATAGATGGCAAGTGTTTGCAGACAAGTTGGCATTGCAAATTACTGCAAACAGCCTATTAAATAACCAATGCAGTCACAAGCAGGTTTTCATTGCAGCAATAATTACACCAGCAACTGCCTGCAACCACTTGCCAAACGGTTGCATTAGTGGTTGCCAGTTGGTAGCTGACCGGTCTCTAGGCTTGTGTGACTGGGGCCTAAGCTTGGAGGAGATTCGAATCCTGGTGCATGATTTAAGCTTTGCAAATGTGGTTGGCAGCAGACTGGAATCAAAAACACTTGAGATGGTGTTTAAAGGTCAGACTGAAAAAAAATGAGTTCTCGACAAATTCTGAACAAACTGCAGGTTTCATCCCCAATAATCATGAACTTTCAGCTAATGGGGACTTTTTAGACCTGTGTCTATATAGACTGGGTTATACAGTATAATAGTCCCGACTTTAATCTATTGATTTGTGTTGCTGGACATGAAATTTCTATTTTATTTATTTATTTATTTATTTTTGTCAACACAAATTTCCCTACAATATTGTGCATTCACAAACATGACTTCCCAGCTGTCTAATTTGTGTCCATGCACACAAAATCAGTGCACCCTGGAATTGATTGCAAACCCTGGTCCAGTTCTTCTAATGTTCCTGGTCCTGTGGTTCAAATACAGGGTTAAGATGCCCAAATTTTGAAAACACATTTTCACTCATTGAAAACATTTTTACTTTAGCAAGTCTGCTGCATAAGGAAGTAGTTATCAAAACCTCTGCTCTGATACAGCTGCAATCACTCATCTTTTCCCTCCTCCATCTCCTCCTACAGGCCTAAACTCCTCCTTTTTAAAAAATAGTGATAAAGACTGTGTCCAGAGTGAAATGGTATCACATGACAGCCAACCCAAAACTCTGCTTCTACAACTTTGCCTAAACTACGTCACAGCAGTTCACACATTCTCGTTCTGATGTTTCAGTGTCTCTGGCAGAAGCTGATGACTGCAGCAGTTGCTGAAAGTGTCTGCTACAGGAACACAGGCAACCTGCCATTAGAATTACCTGAAAGCCCTTTTAAAAGCTGAAGCAGAATGAGGCCTGGCTATGAAGCAGCACGGTTAGCAGAACTGAAAGTGTATTTGAAATGTTCGTTTTGAGTCCTTGAGCAAAAAGCACGATTATTATTTATTAATTTTATGACGCACGACAAACTATAACGCAGCTGTACATTCTGTGCTCCCTTTCAAGACATCTGATGGTACTGACAGACTCTGTGGTGGTGGGGGTCTTCTTTGATAGCTTAGCTCTGGACTGAACCAGAGAATGGAAATAATTAGCAAAGCTTGAGTCTCCAAGGTTACGACTGCCAAAATATTGCAATAAACAGACTGTGCAGCCAGAGCTCACACACCATCAGCGAGCTCGCCATTCCTCAGAGAAGCGGCCATCCATAACCACGAACTACAATTGTTTCTGCCCTGCATTTCAAATATCCCGTTTTAAGCCACAGGACAGAATTCCTTTTATTTCTGTTGTCAACTAATTTTTGGAGGACAGGAAGAGTTTTGGAGCACATGGAATGCACATGGAGCCCATTGATCCTGTCACATGGTCCCACTGAGAAAAAAATTACCTCCAGATTATCTTCACTTGTGTAAATGTTGGACAAACCTTTGCAATGATATTTATGTTTCTAGTGTTGTTTTTTTTCTTTCAGAGGCCATGATGAAAAAACACACATGAACCTCAACTTCATAATTTATGTACATGGACACAAAATGAATCTTTCTGCAAAATATTAGGACGGATTTAAGATATTGTGCCTCTCGCATCACAGATCGTAGTTTATATCCCACATGAAACCATTGACTTACTATTACTTCAAGATCCATTAGGTTCTCATTGTGTGCAGGTTTGACTATATTCTGACAGAAGTTCATTGGTCCTTCAGCAGGACAATTTAAAAATCTGTGACATGTGCGATTCAAACTATGGTTCTGGATTGATTCGGTCCACCAATGACTACTCAGCCTCCAAGTGTGGACTTCTTCACCTTTTTAAGTAGAAATATTCATGTTGTGTACAAGAATAAGTAGCTACTGTAAGAAACCAGACAGATGAAAAGTCTTTTTCAGAGACAGATGCAGTGGCTATATCATGAACTGCTGTAAAACTGCACTGCCAGAAAACACACCTGGTGGAGGTAAAAAAAACATTATTCTAATTGAAATACCTTTATTTTGAAAGTTTCTGTTTCCAATTTTGCCATGACTGGGCTAAAAAAAAAAGACTCTATAAGGACTCTCTGCAGTCATTATTGCTTCCATAGGAATTACTTACTGCTTCTGTAGGAATTAAAAACACAGGTTTAGGCTTAGGTTTGTAAAACTGCATCTGACCAAACCACAAGAATTCTGAAACAACGTCCTTTAGACAAATGAGACCTCAATGGAGGTGTCAGGCCATAATGCACAGCACCATGTTTGGTGATTTGAGTTTCATGTTGCAGCCACAGGACTTGGGCACCTTGGCATCATTGAGTTGACCATAAACTCCTCCTCCACCAAAGCATTCTTCTTATGTGAGGCCATCTTTCCCACAGGCAAAGCTTTGCCAAAAATCAGGTCAAGCAACAGGACAATGATCCCAAGCACAGCAGCAAATGGACCAGTCAAAGACCAAACCTTAACCTGATGGACAGGCTGTGGTGGAACCGTAAGAGAGCTGTGCATTAACAGATGTCTGCAAACCTCAATGAACTGAAGCAATGCTGTAAGGAACAGTGGGCTCAAAATTCCTCCCCAGTGATATCAAAGACTGATAAAGTCATTCAGAGAACAATTACTTTGAGGTATTGCTGATAAAGGTGGTTCTACAAGCCACTGAAACATGCAATCATGAGTCATTTCTGCAGTCATCAGTCCAATAATCACACATCTTTTTCTGTTCTTTGCATGTCTTTTTTCACTTGAATGACTGAGGGCAGAACAGTGACTGTATGGCTGAAAAGTTCCCAGACCGTAAACACTTTAAATCACTGATTTTATCGAGCAACAGTCCTACGATCTGACCCTCGGGTCCCCATTTTGCATCCAGGGGAACTCTTGCATATCATCAACTGAATTGAGTGTTCATGCAGACTGTAAAAAAGTTTCGTTTCTTTGAACACAAATCCATAATTAGTCTTTAAATGTTTGGAAAGTTCAAGGAGAAACTTTTTGGCAGAGCAAAGAGTGCATTCCTGAGTGTGAGGAGTTAAGATGTCTAAAATGTAGCTAGGAACCGAGCCAGTACCAACAACACATTGTACGTGATTAGTAAAAACTTTTACTTTTTTGGAAATGTAAAAGCACCAAGCTGCTGTGTTTTGGGCCATTTGTAAACGCGGGTGTTTTGCAGCTGATGCCAAAATAGAGCCAGAGTAGTTTAGAGAAGACGACACAAAAGCATGAATTATCTTTTCGAGGTATGTAGAAGAAGGGAAAGATTTCTGTGTGGACACATACAGTAGGTCCTGTTGTGGATAAATGTACACTTTTGTAGAGTCAAGTTTGATTCCAACTGGTGCCAGTTTTGGACAAAATCTGAAACAAGCAGCACTGAAAATGAAAGCAGTTACAGGCAGGAGTCGTGACAGAACTCTTCCTGGCGATGTAAGCTGTGAGCTGACTTCCTACAACGGAAAAATCTCCCCTGTGCTATCTCCTTCTCGTTCCCCAACAATCCTCCCTCCACACTGCGACTGCCAAGGCTGTGATGAATTTCCTGACGTGCAGTTTCATGGTTTTGGCTCATCTGTTAAAGTCATCTCACCCCGAGCCCTCCTACCAAATGGAGAAGACATCAGAGGCCAGTAAAAGAGAAACAATAACAAGCGAGAACCTGAAACAAGACAATCTGATTTCTTTAACAGAGGAAAATACATGCTTAAGGTACAAAATGATCTGCCCAAACATTCACAACATTAAATCTTTCCTAGTGAAACTACAGTCAACAAGCCTAGGCTGGAACTATCACCATTAATTATATCTAGCTTTTATTATCTGATTTCAGCTGTGCTCTCACCTAATTTGCTTCTTTAATTATGGAAGCCAAACCTCATCTGGACTGCAGGGGTTTGTTTATAGCATGAAGGATGTTTCCTCCCAGCCGGAGCCCAATAAACTTTGTAACCTACACCAAAGCTTCTCCTGCGTGCCCGCATATGCTGCCGTGAAACCAGAGTTAAGTTGAGAAATGAAAAGCTTCCTCGGTCTTCTTGCTGAGCTCTTGATGCAGAGCTGAAGTAAAGCGGGGCCAAGTGAGTGCTTAGCAACTATAACAAACTCCTCTTAACAAGTTTCATTACTTGTAGCCATCTCAAAGTGCCATCTGGCCATCATTAATGTGGGTGTTATCTAAATGAGCTATAATTTCACAGCTCACCAGGTTCTAAAGGCTGCATGAATAGGATTTCCAGTCCAAACAAAGATTTCTAAAAGTTTGTTTTTGCATAATTCTCCCAAAGATTTCAACTCGGGATTCTTTGAGTGGCATGTTCCTCCTTACATCTGTGATAATCATCCCTATTAGTTTCTCTGCACCATTTAAATATAATTCTGCAGAAACTATTTCTGGGATTACAAAGGCTTTTCTTTAGAAATAGGATTTTATGTAGGCTTCATAAAGAGCTGTAAAGACGTTATATTTCATAGTTTTACATACTATTATTAAAGTCATCACAGTTCTCTATAGTTCACAGCGTAACGTTGTGAGGGGAAGATATTGGGTTAAGAATGCATTGATACCAAAGTGTTCCCAAGAAATGTAATCTCTCCGGGATGTCCTGGGGTCTGCTCTGGAACCCCCTTCTAGTAAGACATTCCTGAAACACCTCACCTACGAGGCATCCAGGAGACATCCCAGTCAGATGTTTGAATCACTTCAGCTGGCTCGTTTTAATGTGGAGGAGTAACAGCTTTACTCTTTCTCCACAATAACTGTGCTCTTCACCCCGTCCCTGAGGCTGAACCTAGATGCCCTCATTTCCACCACTTATATCTGTGATCGCACTCTTTCAGTATCTACCCAGAGTTCATGAATATAAGTGATGCAGTAACTCGACTCTCACCACATCAGATCAGCACAGTGTGAGCATCAGTGCAGCACCAATAAGTCTGTCAATCTAGCTTTGTAGACAAGACCCCTAAATACTTAAACTCCACAACTCGGGGCAGCAAGTTAATCCCAGCCTAGTGTGGAGGCTTCAGCCTCCAACCCACTGAGAACAATGGCCTTTGAAGTGCTGATTCACAAGCTATGACTCGATTAAGCGAACAGAATCACATCATCTGCAAAAGGCAGAGATGAGATCACAAAACGCTTAACTCTCCACCCGTCAGCTGTGCCTAGAAGGTTTAGTGACCAAAGGCAGCCACTGAGATTGAGTCTAACTCATTACCAGCAAAGCAAACAAAAAATAATGTGGTTTCACACAAAAAAGTAACAAGTTTTAATTGGTGCTTATTTCTAACTATCTGTACCTTGTTGTGTTACGTTCATCTTTATCATTTTTTTTGCCTAAATCTCCCTGCAGTGTTTTTCTGCAGTGTTTGTGGTGGTGAGATCAATCTGCATGTAGAAACTTGTGCAACTCAGCTCAATTTATTTCCTGCAGCTACTAAAAGAAGCCAAAAAAAACCCCCAAACAATCGCTCATTCTCAATTGGCAGCGTAATTACAAATGTATTTTTAGGCAACTGCTCACTGTCTCAGTGATTGAATAAGCCAATTGTTGAATTAATCACCATTTTCACTGCCTCTTTCCCATTTCTCCTGACAATAGCAGTGATGGTAATGGTGATAGATGTTCTTAAAGAGGAGCTAATAGGACAAGTCCCAACATACCTCTCAAATGAAACAACCAATGGGAATGCCAGGTTACAAATGATGAAACAGCCATAACACAACAGTCATCTGTCACAGATGAGCTCCTCCTGGCAGGCAGCAGGCAATCTGGGGAAGGGATTTCCTCAGTAATGTGGGAGGACTGAAACGGAGAGAATAAGCAGAAGATTTAATTTATAGAGAAAACCAAATTTATTTCATTGGAGATATGCAACAATAAAAGAAGACCCAATCCATGGTGTGTGGGTGTTCCTGTTTGGATTTATGAGGTACTTTTTTTGACTGAAGCTGTGCTTTCAAACGTTTTCGAGAGATTGCACTGGTGGTCAGTAGCTTCACCTCTTATGCTTCACTTCTTCAAAATCACAGCAACAAGCAGAGAACTGGAACAACCAGATCAAGAAATGGTGTGAAGCTTTTCACTGTGGCCTCATGCCGAACCACATGTACATTTGGTTTTACATGGTTGTGCGGAAATGATTTGCACCTTGTGGAAAATGTGAGGAGGACTGAGGCCACTGAGCATGAGTCATTGGCCAGCTATCTTTGAGGGGGATGGAAGTCCTGCCTTCGAGTGCCGGACTCAGACTTTTGTTTACTCTTCAGACAGAGGAGTTGAGAGGCGCGCGAAGGGGAAGATGGTGGGGAGACACATAACTTAAAACACTGATACAGTATGAGCAAAAGGTTGATACAATGTTCTTCTCGCACGACACATCAAAAGCTACTAACCTCAATATGCTTTACTTGGCTTATGATAGTTTTGCACTACAGCTAAGTTTTCTAGATGGATGGCATAACTTTATCCTGCTATAGGCCGCATTTATTTCTCTGAAGTATGATTTTTAGAACAGGTCAAAAGGCCTTATTTATTTGCAGTGCTTTGCCTTTGTGAGCAAAGTAAACCATGACATCATGATTAGGCAGACAATCATCGTGCACACTGGGAAATCATGACTCCTTTACTGAGATCACCCTAAAACTGCATATAGTTTCCCACCTTTGTCATTCTCTTATGAGACAAATTCTGACCAAACACCCAGAGACCTTTTAGAGAACTCTGCATTCACCTAGCATCTGACCAAATCCTCAACGTACATTTATCTGTCAATCATGAAATTTTAGGCCTCGGTCACACAGGCCTAGAGACCAGTCAGAGAATTTCTAGCAAACACCAGGAAAAATGTTGGCACACAGTTGCTGGAGATTGCTGCAGTTGCTAGGGAAAATCGG
This sequence comes from Apistogramma diplotaenia, assembly GCA_015052665.1. Lineage (NCBI taxonomy): Eukaryota > Metazoa > Chordata > Actinopteri > Cichliformes > Cichlidae > Apistogramma > Apistogramma diplotaenia. The sequence goes on from VOQJ01014777.1 coordinate 24,196, forward strand.
TTACATAGACACAGTACCAATCAGTATCTTTGGCCTTTATAACTGAGGCCTCAGTCATAACAATTAATCTACCTTTGTATTTGAAAGTGTTCATTTTAAGCCAGTTGGAAAGAGCCATCCATCCATCTCAGCCCCTTTACTCTGCAGCTCTGTGATAACATCACCAGGATTCCTCTGTGCTCCTGTCCAGTTACTGTGGCTTACACACGATTAAACGATTCTGTTCTCATTCACAGTGATATTGAGAACTTACTTACTTCTAGCCAGACTTTCTGTCTAACGTAGCGTGGAATGAGGAGGAAAGTTGGGCTGGTGGTGGTGATGGTGGAGACTCTTAACCAGGAGAATGCCAATTCTGTGTGGGTGTGTTGTGTTTGCACTTTGGTTACTGTGTTTTCATCTGCTGTGTTGTTTCTTTTTCACGTGAGGTTTGGTTGGATTTTTGCACCAACACATCCCAGGCTGAGGAAAAGATACGGATTCATACTAAAGTACACAAATTCTGACTTTTATATTCCATGTAACTCTGTGCTGGCATTAACATACTCTACTAATGTAGCTAACTAGTAACTAGTTACTCTGCCATTTGGCACTTTGAATGATGCATTAATAACTTCACTCACATAGGGGACCTTAATTAGAAAAAATATTACTTTTTATTCTTCGGTCAGGATCAGAAGCGTCTTTTGCATGTGGGATTCATTTGCAGTGTGGACGCTGAGTGGGGTGTGGACCCATCACTGCGTTGGGACGGAGGAGGGGCTTACGGAAGCGTCCTCTGCTTGAAATGGATAATCGTGATTCCCAGTGTTTAATCAGTATTTTTTTTCATGACATTTTCTTTTGAATATAAGAAAGTGAAATCAGAAAAAACATCTTCAGCTTTTCTCAAATAGCCTACTAAAAGCCTGTCATAGGGAGCAGGACCAAACGTGCACGCTTGCGAGTGTTATGGAGGGTTATGCAGGCTTGAAGCATGTGCTTTGCATGGCCTCGGGGTTTGCAGCATGGATGTCAGTCTATTTAGAAACTGGCAGACTGTTTGCATTATATCTTGTGATGTTTGATGAGGTTCCAGACTTGACTTGAAAAATGAAAAAATGCTCGACTTCACACTTTTTCAGCTTAATCTGACACGTTGTGTTTCAGAGGCACTAAGGCGTTAACCGTGCAGGAAACTTAGAATGCCTTTGAGTTCAACCAAATGCTGAAAAGGACTAAACAGCACCTACTTTTCACTCACTTTCAAAAAGGCCACTCAAGTAGTTTTGTGTAACTGTAAGCTTTAACAGGAATTCACCCCATATCTTTGTAAATGAGGAAACTGACATGGTCATATTTTGTATTACTGGCTAACATTAAACCAACAGAACTGACTGTACATGAGCCCATTTCATCTTAGCAATCTGAGCCTTTCACTCGCTGTGTAGTTCCTTCAGTGGAGAACACTGACTCAATTAGGAGTATTTGGTATAATAGCAAAAGTAGAATTCATCCAAACCAGTGTGACCACAGGCTGGGGAGCGATTCTGCACACGGAGGCAGAAAATGTCCAGGCCTTGTGGAGCTCCAATAATAAAGCCGTCTCCCTTTACAGTGCACCAACGGTGAGGTCAAATGAACTCCGTAGTCCCTCGGATCGTGAATTTCTCTGAAAGTTTGTACTTCTAATCCACTGACATGTGTAATGACTGCACCTCTAGTTGCAGTCAAAGAAAGCAAGCTGGGATCTATTTTCTTAGATGAAAATCACAATCTGCAACAGAGATAATCACTGGGTATAAAACAAATGAATGCGAGGTGGTGATGTCACACTTTTATGAGGATGTGAGCCTTTTCTTTCCACAGCCGACCGGAGGGGGGGGTGGAATCATGGCCCTCATATTCCAGTTGCTTCCACAGATGGGTAAAACCACCCCTGTGTGTCTGGGTGAGTGGGGGTCTCCTCCAGCCCAACCTGGAATGTAACCAGAGCAATTTATCACTCTGAGGTCCATGAGTCAAGAGGAAAAAGTATAATTCCTTAAAAAAAAAAAATAAAAAAAAAGTAGAGGGAGGGGCATGCTTCTGGAAGTCTATGTAAAGCATCTCGAGATGAGAAGTTACAACACTACTTTTGTGCAACAGAAGATGCCATCAGCACAGAAAGCAGCACATCTGATTTGCTATGAACAGTAGAATCTAAACTTGAACTTCCATCTTAGCTACACCCTGCTACTAAACTATGGCTCCTACAAACAGAGATAGCTATAAAAGCTAACACAGCGGCTATCACCTCAACCTCCCTTGACTCCAGTGACAACAGTTTCTGTTTGCCTGCAACTACTCTTTGCAGAATGCCTGCTGCATGCCTGTGCAGACACCCCCTTAACGTATACAGAAGCCTCGGAGCCTCCTTTACAGAGCTAAGTGAAGGACACCTAACCTGAGGCAGGTAATGTTACAAATAGCTGATAGGTGAGTAATGACAGCTCTTCAAAAAGTTATTTATTCAGTCATGTTGGACTGCAGTTCATAGGCAGGGTTTCACCGTGCTGCTCAACCCTGCCTGGAGTCGTGTGTGTGTGTGTGTGTGTGTGTGTTTTGTCATATTTTTTTTTTCTTTTTTAACTGCGAGGCATTGGTGATGTGTGTCTTCTTGCCAATGCAGTACAATGGAGCACAGCTTCCTCATCTTGTACTGACTTGTAAAGCTTCTAAAACGCGAGAGGGCAGCCTGGTTCGTTTGAGTTCATATGCAGATGAATGAGGATGTATTTGCATTGCATTACTGTGCAACGTTTAAGTGCGTTTTCATAATAAAAACTACTTAAAGAACACAAAGAATGTTTGTGTTTGACATCTCCCAGAATGAATGGCAATGAAGCATGGTCTTTGGATTCCACGCCTGCTGAGCTGTGATTTCACCACGTCTGCAAATCCCCTTTTTTAATTTTGCATGAATAGATTTACAGATAGTTGCACAACAGTTACTTGAATGTAAGACACCATGCAGCATGTGTAAATCTGCTTTGCGAGGCAGCTGGATTCTCATGGGATTTGGAATATGACAGAAGAATCCATCACGTCAGGCTTCAGGCGATGCGCTCGTGGCCCCAGCCACCGTGGATCGGAGCGGTCTGTGGCGATGGGCACAACAGTGACCACTGGGCCTGGAAAAAAAAATCAAGCCACTTAAGGCTGGCTCTGAATGCAACAGATTCCCATGTTGCAGTGGCCAATAACATCAAGCCTGATAATAAAAGCTATTTGTGTCTTTTGTGGAGAGTCTCCCCCTTTAGAACAGCTGTTATATCGTTATGAATTTGACTGATATGGTTAGATTTTTTTTATATAACTCATCCCAGATTTATACAGTTAAGGGCTGAAGTATATTTAAAGATATTGCTTTTTAGATTGACACAGGGAGCTGTAACCATCCAGTGTCTTATTAGGTCTCACCTGCAGTAGCTAAACTGGACCTGGATTTGTGTCGTTGGTACCTTTTGAAACCTTTTAATTGAATTTTCAGACATATAATAAGACTAATAAAGTGCTCAATTTTCTGTGAAATTCTGGTGTTTTATTAGTCTGTTACTTACTGTAGCGCTAATTAGTAGATATCTGTCTCTGTCTCTTGTGCCTGTACAGTTTATGAATGCAGCTTGCTAACAAAGTTTGCTAGCACTAGCTAATATCCTCCTGTCCAAATAAAAAGCCTCAAAAAACCATCGTGGTGCCACTCAAAGCACTCAAGCTGTTAGAAAGGCTTATGTATCTCCTCAGGTCCACACTCACAGCCATCTACATATTTACATATACATTTATAAGATATGCACTGCCTCTGAACCCCTTGTGCATGTTCACATACATGTGGTATTGTTCATGCATTTACTGAAACTCAAAATCCACACGCAAATATAAATTTGCCCTGTTCTGTTTAATCCCACTGTCCTGGCAGCGCAAGAGTCACGTGCAGCCTGCAACTGTTCAAACCCACAGAACTTTATTATTCCCAAAGTTTCCAAGGCTGAAGTTTGGGAAAATGTGTGTAAGACATACAGACTGGATTTACAGAGGAGAGCTTCATGTTTACATAGTGGAAATTACTGTGCATTAACAGAAATGCAAACAGTCAAAAAAATAAAATAAAAATATCTGCATGATTTAAAAAATAAATACATAAAATAAAGGCTAAAACTTTTGTTTTGGAAATGTGGTTAAATCAAAGGAAGCCAAAGGCACAACATGCTCACATGATGCAGTGTGCATATTAAAATCACAACTTAGGAATTAACAGATCATCAGTGCTTTACAAGACCAGTAACTGGACTGTAAGAACCTTTATTTGCATCTTCAGACTTTAATACGACTGTAATCTGAGAGCATCTGCCTTTCTTTTTTTTGGGGGGGGGGGGGGGGGGGG